>SKCR01005987.1:0-54467 GCA_019454045.1 Zanthoxylum bungeanum | reverse complement strand
AACAGCTATGACCACGGTACCACTCTTTGTCTTGACAAATATTCTATCAAATGAATTGCAGCCTATGTTGAGTTTGTTACGCTTATGGAATGAACATAGAGCATGTAGAAGGGCTTAGATCCTGTAATCATTCCCTTCATAAGTACAACATGTTTTCTAGCAATTCGTTTATTTGAATTGTCGCTGTCGTCTTCAGTTATGGGTTACTGAATCATAGAGAATGACTTGAAAATCTTATAGTAGTAAACATCATCCCATGTTGTGCTGCAGGTCAAATGAAGGCCTCATCCCCCAAATACGAGTCAGAGCTGCTGAAACCTCTTGTTGTAAGTCTTTGAAGCCGCTTAAGATACTGAATTTGAATTGTGATTTTTACTAGGATTCTGAATATCGAAATGATTTTCCTGTCCCATGCAGTCGGAAGATGCTACCCAAAGCCATATGCAGGTATTTGGTTTGATATAAGTGGACTATTGTATCACTTACTATATTCCCATCCAGTTTCGTCTTTTTTACCTTATTCGTTTTGATGACAGATCAAACACTCTGATTCTTTCATTTCAATGAGTTTGCTACGGAAGATTTGCTGGACCATCGGCATAATTCTTGGAGCAGCTGCATTTCTGTTTCTCTTGTTCATCATCTGTGCAGTCATATAAATTTATACGCTGCCTATTCATCCGATTCTGATAGTTTCTGCATTATCAATAATCTCTTCTCGAAACATCCAGTGAATAGTTACATCAGAAATCATCCAGGAGGAAACCAGAACATTATAGTATTATTACTTGCTCAATACCCATTGTAAATTTACATTATTGAATCCTAAAGCCTGCTATAAATTTCTTGCCATAAGTTTTCAGCCTGTTTTTGTGAAGAGTGATTTTGTAAAGGATTTTTTTTTACTAAAATTCTGTAGTCTTTTTCTTGGTTAGTGTAATTTTTGGTAGAAGCTGTAATGGTTTCTTTAGCTTAATATAATTTCATATCTTGAATAACCTCCACACTGAAGTTGCAGCTCATCATCATCAATCAAATTTCTTGTTTCCTCATTTATGTATGCAACTTTTCATCACATTGTCAGGTTTGATCATTACTTTTCAACACCGACGAAACTAAATTCCATTCTATAAGTTCTCAGAACTAGAGATGATGGACCACAAAGCTAAAAGAAACAACAATCATTTATGGGCACAAAATGATATAATGGTACTGTCAATATAACCATACAATAATCTGAAACCTGTAGCTTAATGTACAAGGATGAAAAATGGAACAGAGCAATAAACATTAGAGAGTACATACAAGTGTTGTTACTGTCTGAAAAGGGTTCCCTCCTCCTACACTTGTAAAAGGACAGAAAATAACATGACACCAATAGCAAAAATAGTTTATTACAATCTTTAGCCTACAAAGAATTGAAATGCTGCTACAAAATACAAATGGTAATATACAATTCACCTTTGTCTAAGCTAAGCAACAACATATATAATTCTTCCATTCTTTCACCTACCATGAAGCATTGCTCCCTTCTCTAATATATCAAATGGGGTGGCTTCAATCCCTCTTCTCTCCATTGAAGAAGCTTTGGTTCCGCATGCATTCAGCTCAAAGAAAGAGTACTTACTTTGTTATATGATACCTTTATTTCAACTCCCTTTCTATTTTGGTTTCTCCATATATATTTGTTTAATAGCACCAAGTTCTGTATTCTTGAGTTGTGATTTTGCTACCAAAGTATTGTCATTCTTTCAACCTATTGCTTCTTGCTTGCTAACTTCGAACATCGTTTGTTTTCATTTTCTCATCAATCTGTGTATCTTTTTTCTTGATGATTTTCAGATAGAGGGATATACATTTTGTATGAGGATGTAAAGTCTTGCCAATGTGAAGATGTGCATGTCCTCTGGTCAATCCTTGTTGAGTCTCAGACACCATCCATGGCATCACAAAACATTAACACTCTAGCTTTGAATCCAGCTTCAAGAATGTGAATTGTTATGTGTTTGGCCAAAATGTGTTGGAAGTAAGTTGCTTTGTCTATTTTGTGGCAGTTGGGATTGCAGTTCTTTTTTTTTTATTATTATTATTATTATTATTATTATTATTATTATTATTATTATTATTAATTTCTCTATTTTCAATGCTGTGGTGACTGAAGAAACATTGTGAGGTTGATATAATTTGATCTGAAATTGATGGCAGAACACTCACAAATATTTTTATTGTTTCTTTTAAACATATCTTCTAGGCTTCATTGATAATGATATTAGTCAAACTTCATTTCTCATTTAAGCAATCAAATATGGGACTGACCATTGTTTTGGCAATCTATAAACTTGAGGTTTCATAATAAAACATCTTAGTTGTCCATTTTGCCCCAGGTTTTTGAATTGATTATGTAATGATGACATTAATTAGGAAAATTATTATCTAGCCACAATTTCAAACGATTATTAACAATATGATGAAATAAACAACTTGAGTTCATGGATTTACCTAAATCAAATCATACTTAAGTCATGACTAAAATATCAAAAAAATAATAATAATAATAAAAAAAAAATAGAGGGTAGGTAGGAGGAGGTAGGGCTTATGACCATCACTAGACCAGTAGCCCAAGTATATCAAATGGGCTTCCTGGGCTTGATTTCTTGTTTATTTTTCTAAAGGTAGCTAAAAGGACTCTAACCTCCTTCCTTTTCTTGTTTATTATTATATTTAAAATTATCTAGTATAAGATTTATTTTATTTTATTTTATTTTTTGGAAATCCTACGGCCAAATCACTCGACCCGAACTTAAATAGAGCATGTAAAACCATCGATTGTCTCATATTCCTACAAAAAATACATCCACTTGACTCGAATTCATAACTTGATAATCAATTTTTAAATCATTTGTCACTAAATATACCTTAAAAATTTAGGTAAAATATTTATAAACTAAATTTATAGTCCCTCGCTGGACTCAAATCATAGTGTTTTATCATCACCCAAGTATCTAGTGGCATCTTTACATACATACATACATATATGTGTGTGAAATCATTCTCGGGTGAATTCTATGTAGTGCAAATGCACATAAAGTATTAATATTTTGCTTGTAATTTTTTTTTACAAATCTATTTAAGAGATACATTAGATTTTTCTTTTATTTAAAAGATATAAATTCTAATTATAATTAGAATAATCTTCAAATATTTTAATATTATAAGAAAAAATATTTAAATTTTACTCAATTCTTGCAAGAAACGAGTCTCACGCTAGTAACTTATAATAAAAATGAGTTTAGAGTCAATTTGAGAGTGTCACTTCACTAACCTTTTTTAATATATTATTGAATGATTCAAAATAATTTTAACTTTGAAAAAAAATATAATTTTAATCACCCTCAAATAAGTATTAAATCTCAAATATAATTAAATGATAAACTATATTATTTCCAACAAAAGGAGTTTGAGTTTATTTTCCCCCACACTCCGTTATAAGTCCAATCATACTGATGTTGGAACCTTTGAAGAACCATATATCTAAACTACACAATATTAGTTAAATTTATGAGTATATATATAAATAACAATTTTATTATTTTTCTTATAAAAAAAATCTCATACTCAAAACTCAAACGGATATCTCATTTCTAAGGAAGAATTACTTTTATTAAATCCACACACAATTTATAAAATAAAGAACTAAAATCACTCATTATTTATTACGGGTTTTACTTAATGTTTACTAAACTCACATACGTTCAAAAAATAAAATATCAAACTCACATTAATAGCAGATGGATTTTTGACGGGTACTACGAAAGTTCAAATATTTAAATAAAATACAATTATTGAAATGTAATATAGAATTCAATAGCATTTAGTTTATCACAAGTTTATACCTATTTTTAAAAAAGAAGAAGAAGAAAACATACCTGCTAGAAGTTAGAAGTTTTGAGACAAGGAGGTAGGAGCTGATTCTTGAATGATAAGATTTGCAGCAAATTTTGATATCTGAAAGGGAGAATGAGAATGAATTCAATATTTGGTATAACTAGGATTTTTAAAAACGAAGGTTTTGATCTTAAATTTAATAATAATATACATAAAATATATCTAAATATTAAAATTAAAAGAATGATGGATTTATGAATATCAAATATAAAACTATCTATCAAGTCGGTAGATTTTGATTTATAATATCAAATCCACGCATTATCTATTAAAAGATATAACAAATCATAGCCTCATATAGACCTGGCCACCAATTCGGCGGAATCGAATCGTCCGATTCATGGTTTCACATTCTTATGGAATTGGGAACCGGAACCGAATCGGACGGTTCCGATTTTTTTTTAATTAATTTACATTTTTTATTTAAAATAAAAATAACATTGGGATTTCTATTTTTTTTTAAATTATTAATTTGAATTGATATTACATTAAATTAAAAAATAAAATTAAAAAGTTTGAACTTAAATTTTTAAAAACTTAAGTTGTCTACGTATTCTATAGGGTGAGATGAATCAAAATTCACGTAATCCCATTACATTTTTAGATAGTTTCCCATTACAATTATTTACTCATCAACTATCATCATTATATGTGTCTACTGTTGATCCTTCAGCTCCCGTTCTGCTTGCACTTACAGATGCATTGTCAAACAAGTCTTTAAAGTCATTGGGAGCATATTATTTGGCTCAGATCAGCTCGGGTCCAATCATCTACACATGTTGTTGCTTCCAAAGTGCTTGAATGTAATGAAAATCGTATCGCTTCCAAAATATTGTCTCATAAGCTGAAGAATTGTTCAACCGCAACGGTTAAAACAAGTGTTGCCAACACCTCTTTAGCAATAATTGATTAAAAAAGATAGACAGTTTGATGTCGGTTCCACCAGTTAAGTACTTAAAAAATTTTACTTACTAAACTTTTAGGAGGAAACTCGAAATTGGTATATAAATAATTATCTAATTTCTGGTTGTTAGTCGTATTATCCCTCTGATTTTTATTTCATTTGAGTAACCAACGATCATCTACACTAAGTCTTGAATGTATTACGGGTTCGCTACTAGATTATCCTGATGATTGCAAGTTATATCTATTAACATAATCATTAAATGAATTTATTAAATCAATTTATATTCCGTCTATTATTTTTCTAATATTAATTTCACCATCCATTCCTAAAATTGCATAATAAGTTTGTAAGCCACTATTCAAACCTTATAATTTAAATATAGGATAACAAAACTTCAAGAAATATGTGTCATACACGTAAATTTAGTAAATTATTCTCTATTTTTAGCATCAGAATATTTAAATAAATCTAAATAACGCATACCTATACTAGATGAAGTGTACTTATCCATTTGAGTTTGTGTTGTATCAAGTCCAATTTCAGCAGCATGATGTTTATAGAGTGTTTGTTCATATTGTCATAGCCGCCAGTACATTTGTAAGATACACCACAATAATTGCATATTACTCTTAGACCTTCATTTTCAGTCTCGACTAAATGAAAATGAATTTTGAAATTATCGGAAGATCGAGACTTAATTTTTATTTTCCGTGTACCGATACTTTGGCCGCTCTCTTGGGTTGGCACATTAGACATGATGTTTTCAGATGAACTTGTCATTTTTTGTTAACATTGAAGAATTGTAAAATTAAATTAGTAGGAGAAATTGAAGCCGTGATAATTGATAATGAGAGAATTAAAGAAATTTTGAGAATTGAGAATGTAAATTAGTGTGTTGAAAAAATGAAAAATAACTAAAATTTATGTATTTTTGGATTGTTTTTGTAATGCCTAAATTGTCAATAAAACTAGCCATTTTATTAATGTTATTAAGGGTAATTTAGTAATTACATATATATTTAATATTTTACCTTTACAAAAAAAAATTAAAGCAGTTGGGACGGTCCCAACCGAAACTGTACGATTCCAGTTGAAACCATGGAATCAGTTGGAACCGTACGGTTCCGGTTGAAACCGTGAAACCAGAAGGTTCCAATGATTTCGGTTCGAACCGTTGGAATCATCCGATTCTGTTCGGTTCGGCTAGGATTGAACCTTAACCGAACCAAACAAATTCGAAGAATTGTGAGTAAAATTCCCATCCTTACTCATTGCATACTTTTTTTTTTTTTTTTGATTGTAAAATAGCACGAAAGTAGAAAGTGAAAAAAAAAAAAAGAAGCATAAAAATAAAAAAGCGTCGTTTAAGGCTAACACAAGAAAGTAGAAACGGTCGGCCCTAAAAATATGCGAGAGCACAACACACCATCGTGGTCTCTCCACTGCCATGTACATAGATAAGGACATTTAAAACATAAATAAATCCCACTCTCAATTTACTTGATAATAATAATAAGCAAATTATCATTTTTATTTTTTTATAAATAATATAAGTATTGTTTATCATGAAAATTTTGAAATTATTATTTTTTTTAGATGAAAAACGAATAATTTTTTATAAATTAAATGGATAATTTATACATATTCTATTTTATTAGGTGTAAAAGTGAACAATTTCAGATGAAAAAGAGAATAAATTTAAAATTTTCATGATAAATAATACATACATTATTTATCAGGTGGAAAAATGATAATTTCCCTAATAATAATCAAGAAATTAAATTTAAATCAAATTATAATATTACTTTTTTTATTACAATATAAATATATAGATATATAAGAAATCTACTAGGATACAAAATATAAATATTTATAATAAATCTAAAATTCTACGTCTATTAAAAATAAAATATATATTCCCACTTAAATATAATTTTTTTTTTTTTCTGTTATCCCAAATAGGAGAGCACAAGCCCATTATAACCGAGCATGGCTGGAGAGAAATAGGTAATAAAAATTTGATTTAATTTTCCCTATCCTCGTATTTTTTGAAAAAAAAAAAATGAAAGAAGAAATTAAAATATTACTTGACATTTTAGTTGGTTATTTAGGTCCACTCCATTAGCGTTAGTGACATTTTGTGCTCTACAAGAAGCACTTCGGTTGAGTGATAAGAAAAGAAAAAGAGCACCAAAAGAGCACTTTGCCAACCTCCAAAACTGTTTCAGTTACCTGACAAAACTCTCTTCCTTAGCATCTTGTTAGACTCTTGAACTCAAAGATACCCTCTTGCATTGTTTTTTTAATTTCGTGATTATTTATGTTGATTTTGACGTGTCTTTGTTGATATAAAAGATACTAGTATTACTGAGAGAACAAGAGAGCTGAGGTGAGCTGAATTGATTTCAATTGACTTTCTTGATTTCAGCTCAGGATTTTCTATATGGGTTCTTCAGTTCTGTTTCCTGCAACTTCAGTTGCTGGTGTTAGATGGTCTGGGGTTCAAGTGAAGGGTCCGAGATTCTGTTTACGGGCTTCCTTGGACACTAATGTTTCTGATATGAGTGTTAATGGTAAGTTTCTCATCTTTTGTTTTGTTTAATTTGTGTTGGTTATCAAGTTTTCATCTTTTGGCTTTTCTGGTTTCTGGGTATTTTGTTTTATGTTGCTTGGTTTATTTCTTGATTGGAGGATTTTTTTTTTTTTTTTCTGGGGGGTTGTATAGTTTGATAATAATGAAATTTTGAGGTAATTTATGGAGAATTTTCTGTGTATTTGAATTTGAGGGAGAATTGATCATTGATTGAATTTTTAGTTCAAGATGATGTTTAAAATCTGTGTTTGGAGTGTTATTGAGTGGCTTGCCTCCCCCCTCCAGTTGAAATTTATTTGAAGGAATTGAAGGACAGATCAAATGTTTTGTATTCCTACAATTATGTTTTATGTTTCTTCTTGGAGACATTTCATGTCAGGAATTTTAGTACTTTCAAACATTTATATTTGGTGCTTAATTGGATGGTGTATATGGCAGCTCCCAAGGGTTTGTTTCCACCAGAACCAGATCATTATAGAGGACCAAAGCTGAAAGTGGCTATTATTGGAGCTGGGCTTGCAGGCATGTCAACAGCTGTGGAATTATTGGATCAAGGCCATGAGGTTTTACTCTTCTTAGTTTTCAATCTTCTGAATGTTTTCATTTGCCTGTGAAGTACGTTTTCCCTAAATTGTCTTGCTTTACCATTCATCCTCTTGCATAAATAAACTCACAATTTGAAGTAAATGGTGTTCTAAACTTCATTTTTTAAAAGTAAGCCTTTTTCAGCAGTTCAGGATTTTTTTTCCAAGCAGTTATCATTTTCACAAAGCTTATTTCATTTGGAATTAGTGTTTTTACAGAATTTGTTGTGTTAGTGGAAGTTGTTAGATGATTTTTTCCCCTTCAGGTGGATATATATGAGTCAAGGTCTTTCATTGGTGGTAAAGTGGGTTCTTTTGTTGATAAACGTGGAAACCATATTGAAATGGGCCTGCACGTTTTCTTTGGATGCTACAATAATCTGTTCCGGTTGATGAAAAAGGTAAAAGTTGTTTAATTGTGGATACAGTGCATTTGAATGATTATACGTCTTTTATCTTACAAGCTAGTTTTTCTTGCAAAAAGCACATGACCCGTGCAAAAGAGTCATGATTTGAGATTCTTGAAAACAAGAACTATCATTCCTCTTGACCATACTATCTGCAGGAGAAAAACTTCTATACATCAGATGTATGTACAACAAGTCAATAGAATCATGATACATATACAAACATTGTACACATCATGATTCTATTGGTATGTACAAGTGGGTACATAAGAATTTCTTCATCTATAGCGATTATAACTGACAATAGTGTAGTGTGGTTGGAAGATCATCTGAAAATGTTGTTCAGATAACATGATGGATCAGAACCATAGCTTCTCTTTGTATGGATATGGATGTTTGTTTCAGAGTTTAAATCTAATAATATGTTCCTTGAAACATTGGGCCCATGTTTTATGATCTATGATTGTTTTTCTTGGATCTCCACAGGTCGGTGCAAACAAAAATTTACTCGTGAAGGATCATACTCACACATTTGTGAATAAGGGTGGTGAAATTGGTGGTATGGTTATTGACTTATTTCTCAATCAATTAAAACCATTGATAGTTATGCTTGGTGGTTTGACAGTAGCTTCTCCTAAATTGATTTATGGATTGTCAAATTTATTAATACTCTAATTTAATTCATGACTTTGACATTCAACTCCAGAACTTGATTTTCGGTTTCTGTTTGGAGCTCCATTACATGGGATTCGTGCTTTTTTGTCTACAAATCAGCTTAAGGTAGTGCATATGGGTATATGTTCCATTTTTCTTTTCCATATATTATCTTTTGCACTGTGATTGTTCAGCAGTACTATGAGGCATTATTTCTTTTTTCATGTCGAAGCTTCTTGCTTCTTTATAGTTCTCATTTTTGGTATTTTTCCACATATATTACTCATTTGCAGACCTATGATAAAGCAAGAAATGCTCTTGCTCTTGCTCTAAGTCCCGTTGTAAAGGCACTTGTTGATCCAGATGGAGCCTTGAAGGATATACGAGATTTGGATAGTGTAAGATTGTCATTTTATTTTCATGTCCGTTTGGATTTCAATCCCTGTTCCTACAAATCGTTTTTTTGCCTAAAATTTCATTTCTTCTTACAGATAAGCTTCTCTGATTGGTTTTTGTCCAAAGGTGGCACACGGATGAGTATTCAGAGGATGTGGGATCCTGTTGCTTACGCCCTCGGGTTTATTGACTGTGATAATATCAGTGCTCGCTGTATGCTCACTATATTCGCTTTATTTGCCACTAAGACTGAGGCTTCCCTATTGCGTATGCTCAAGGGTTCTCCAGATGTTTATTTGAGTGGGCCCATCAGAAAATACATCACGGATAAAGGGGGCAGGTATTTTTGTAATTACAGGTTGACACCATTCTGGTGGCCTATTATTTTTGTTCGTTTTCTGAACAGAATTTGCCCACTTTGGGATCTCTTTTTGCTAGAACAGGTTCCATCTCAGGTGGGGATGCAGAGAGATACTTTACGATAAATCTGCTAATGGTGAAACATGTGTCAGGGGACTTGCCATGTCTAAGGTAAATTGCTTCTCATGTGGCTCTAAACTCTAATAGGTGGCAAAAGCTAAGTTATGTATTTATGCACTTATGGATGTGTCCTCTGATTGAGGTAATGAAGCAGCCAGACTTTGTAAACTAGTTGTTTATATTATCTGATAAAAGTGTACTGATCTTGAGTTTATTCTTTAAGGCTTCATTATCATGTTTTCGTTTCATTTCAGGCAACCAATAAGAAAGTTGTGCAAGCTGATGCGTACATTGCAGGTTTGTGGTTAAATTTTATTCAAATTTCAATATTTTGTATTTTTTCTCTATTATTTAGTTGAATCATTTTTCTTTATTCAACTTTCCATTTCATGGCAGCATGTGACGTCCCTGGAATTAAGAGATTACTTCCATCTTCGTGGAGGGAAATGAAATTTTTTGACAATATTTATGAACTAGTTGGGGTACCAGTTGTCACGGTGCAACTTAGATACAATGGTTGGGTTACTGAGTTGCAGGACCTAGAACGGTCAAGGTGATAATCTAATCTTTTGTGACGTTACAGGAATTCAAACACAACATAATAATCTAATCTTTTGTGACGTTACAGGAATTCAAACACAACACACTCTTTAAAGGCCTAATAAAATCTGCTTTCATTTCACTTCCCAGTACAAATGCATTGAACAATTTTCCATTTTTCACAGATCTTTGTTTTCAACTTGTAGGCAATTGAGACAAGCTCTGGGGTTAGATAACCTTTTGTACACTCCAGATGCAGATTTCTCTTGCTTTGCGGACCTAGCACTCACTTCACCAGAAGACTACTACAGAGAGGGGGAAGGTTCATTGCTCCAGTAAGAAAAACTTCTAACTTTCGTCATAGTTAGTTTCATTCGGCACTCTTATATCGAGTGCATGGAATGCAATATGACCTCCTTTTTCCATGTTTTTGTAGTAATCTGTCATACTTACTATAACTATGTGTCTTTTAGATGCGTTCTGACACCAGGCGATCCTTACATGCCCTTACCGAATGACGAAATCATAAAGAGAGTAACAAAACAGGTTGGTAGCATCAAGCGACACCTTAATTTTTGTAATAGATATTATATTACTATACTCATCTCAAATTAACTTTGCTGATCAGAACATCAGTTCAAATATTCATGTCATGATTCTTGTTTCGATCAGGTTCTAGCTCTATTTCCATCATCCCAAGGTTTAGAAGTCATTTGGTCATCTGTTGTCAAAATTGGGCAATCTTTATACCGCGAGGGACCTGGTAAAGACCCCTTCAGACCTGATCAAAAGACACCAGTGAAGAACTTCTTCCTCGCTGGCTCATATACAAAACAGGTGACTATATATAAATATTGCTTCGTGACAAATATGTCCTTGGTTTCAATATGATCAATGAAAAAGGAGGCAACATGTGTCGTAAACGAACGGGTTTGCTTTCACTTTCACAGGATTACATAGATAGTATGGAAGGAGCAACTTTGTCCGGCAGACGAGCCTCGGCCTACATATGCAACGCTGGGGAAGAATTAGTGGCATTGAGGAAGCAGCTTGCTGCCTTTGAATCTCAAAAACAAATGGAAGCTCCAACTAATTCGGACGAACTAAGTCTTGTCTGATACCTCAGGATTAGTATATACCAATTGCTATGTGTAAACCTCCGGAAATTGATTGAATGTCAAATCAATCTTTCTGTTAATCAACAAAGATTTAGACAATAATTTAATTTTAATTCGTCCTTCTTTACATCCTTGTTTTGACTTTTGATTCTTTTCAGTTGAGCAGAAATATTTTTGCGCTAAATTTATTTTACCTATTCAAGTCACACACTGCTAAACCAATAAGTTCCTCATTAATATTAAGATGACACTAATGAGTATAAAAAAAATCAGGCCAAATGTATCAATTTCCATAAATAAAGTAGGCCATGAAAATCCTAATGTCATAAGAGCTTTGCTAGTTTCTAGAAGAAATATGCGTGTAACAAATAACAATAATGGTAGGAGAGCCTTCGGTTCGAGTGGCCAAAGTATTATTGATTTTTTTTCTTAACATTATATAATGGAATGGAGTGCTCCTAAGTAGACCTAGTTTACGGTTCCGAACCGGAATCGAAACCGAATCGGAATCAAAAGAATTCTCACCTTAGTTGAACCGTTGAACTGAAACTGTTTAGTTCCACTATTAAAATTCAAATAAATTTAAGTTTTTATTTTATTTTTAATTTAATTTAATAAACTTTAAATAAATAAATTTTTTTATTATATTTATTTAATAATAGTATCCAATTACAAATTTCTTTAAAATTTAATTTCCATTTTTTTTAAAAAATCAGTTCCCGTTCTCGGTTTCACAAGAATGTGAAACCGGAACTGAACCGAAATTATCCGGTTCGGTTCCGATTCCACAAGAGTGGAACTAAGAACCGGCCGGTTCGGTTTTGGTTCGGAATCGAACCGAATCGGTGGCCAGGTCTGCTCTTAATCTTAAGAATGTCTTTTGATCCAATCGGATAGTTGGCTAAGGCTGATTGGATTCCTTGTGACGATTATTCCTAATTTTAACAATTACCGATGTAAATTTAATCAAATATTCTCTATCTTTCCATTTGTCAGTATCGATCATTAACCTATTATTTTATTTTCCCACACAAAATACATGCATTTGTTGATTGAACAAACAATTTCGTTTTCAAATAATACTAACTATTACTTAAGTGACAAATTTGTAAACAATGGAACACTGCAAGTATTTTAACCTAAATATTTATTCACAGTTATTTATTTATTTATTATTTTTAAATGAGGGAGTCAATTAACTTTGTGCTTATTTTTTATTTTTTAATATTTAATGTTTATTCGTTATTTCCTTACTCTTAAAATGAAATTAAACTTAGAAAACATTTTATTTTTTTTTCCAACAAAAAAAAAGAGGTACCACAGGTCCACACTTGCACACGAAAATCAAAATCCAAGAAGAGGCGACGAAGGATAAGATCAAAATGGCGGGAATCTGTTGCTTCGGGCAACCCCATCAAAGCGTTCAGCACCGTTCGATCTTGGGGAGCATCAACAGCGTCAAATGCTTCTCAGGCACAGAGAATAACGGCAACAAGAACAACAGCACTACTAGTAACAAAACTACAACTCCCCAGTTTCTGAAATTTGCTGTCAGTGGAGTTACTGAGCTTCTAAGGCTGTTCTCGTCCTTTGACAAAGACAGGTACTTATAAGCTATCATTATTCTGTTTGGTTGCCCAGAAAATGATGGAAACCCCACTGTATATAATATAATGCAAGAGAAAAATAATGCATAATTCATTAGTTTATTTTGCATATATTTATTGTTGTTTCTATTATTAAGTTTTGCAGATTGAATAGAGTGAGTTATAAACAAAAAGAGAAGATTTCGGTTTCGGGTATTGATGATATAGTAGCCATCCTCAAGTCTGATTATGAGAATGCTTATTTTGTTACTGGTAGGTATCATTACAAATTACAATGTTGCATTTTGATTTGTTGTATTGTAATTAATATTTTTTTTCCTTTATTTTCAATGGTAAGGGGTTTTCACTTCTGAAATTTATGCTGAAGATTGTATCTTTGAAGATCCGACAATTAGATTTCGAGGTAAGAAGAATCCATGTGGTTATGTTACTTCTTAGGTTGCATTTTCTGACTTCTGTCATTCAATTTGAAGATTGTGTTTCAAAAACATACTCAAGAAACACAACCTGCCTTCGTGCCTTGATTTTTCTCTCTTGTTTGTGTTATTTGAAGACATTAGCAACAGGGCCCAATGTCTTTAGGTAAAGGGGATTAAAGCTGACTAATTTTTTTTTTGTTTTTCGGTTATTCAGGGACAGAGTTGTATTCACGCAACTTAAGATTACTTGTTCCTTTCTTTGAATATCCATCAATTGGGTTACAAACTATTGAAAAGGTATGTGTATTTGCTACAAATTGATATAGGCCTTCGGTTAATAAAATATTAGTTGATGTCCACATAAATTTTGGTGAGTGGTTGTTGCCAAACGATTGCCTGTATTCTCTAAAGCAAGTGGCTTCATTTTAGCTGAGGAATGACGATTTGTTTTGGCTTAACCATGATTGGTCAAGTTAAGAGGAAATCATCTCCTCAGCTAATGTCCTACTGAAAACATGGCCAGGGAAACTAGTAGAGATTAGAGAATGCTAGAATTGATTAGAAAGAGTTAGTTTTGTTATGGTTTCCAAGGAACTTTTGAGTGGAAATTCTTATGCAATTTCTTGGCAATTTTTCAACAAAACAGAAATAATTTTACATTAATAATACGGCCACAAAGATTGTACAAACATTCTGGTACAAACCGTTACATGGTATGGATTCATTGATTGGAGTAATTGTGTGGTCCCTGTTTCACTTTTACTCAAGCAATCAATCCATGCCATGTAAGAATTTGTACAGGAATGTTTGTACAATCTTTGCGATTGCATCATTTTTATTACTTTTATAAGGTCTCTTTGGGGAAGTCGAAGAGTTGGGCTACAATAACTTAACTGTAAGTCTGTAACCCAGAACTTTAACTTTTATATATGCAGGTCCAATGCAGGCCTGGGTTTTTCAGCTGCCGTTTTGCTTATTCTGTTGAAAATAACTAAACTTGACAATTAAGTAGCGACAATTCATTGAATTGCTTAAAATTTAATTACAGGGCTGGGATTGCAAATTAAGAGTTGGGCCACAAGAATTTAGCTGTAAGGTTTTATTACCTGTTGAACACACTGCAAGATTTCAGTAGGCATCTTATTGCTTTTCGTTGTTCCTTTTTTAAATTGGTTTTGCATAGGTCTCTGCTGGATCACTCTGTAACACATAGTTATAAGAAATATGGATCTTGATGTACATGTTGTGGTAATTATACATACATTATCCCCTAGTTTGATTTCACTGTCATTTTGGTGCCTAATATTTATCACTTCATATACAGGGTTTCAACCCTCAGACAAATTTTGTGCAGGCAACATGGAAACTAAGGTACTTAACTTCAACAGTTTTGAAGCATGTCCAGTGCCACTTTATGATTCACAAAGTTGTATTTATTTTGCTTGGGTTCTTGCTTTATACCACTGGTTTTTCCTTAGCAAAGGTTAAATACAATTACCTTGAAATAGTAGCTATCCAAGGGGGAAAGTGTTATGAGTATTAATTAGGTGGCTATTCACCATGTAAATTTCCATTGTTTTCTCTTATGGAGTCACATGTCTTGCCATGAGTCACATGCAAGTAGATCAACCTTTCAATGGCCGGTGGATTTTGGGCTATAAATATAGGCATTGGCTTTGTAAATTGAGTCGTGAGAAATAGCTTTGATAAAAGCTTGACTAGTAAAATAAAAGTATCCCCTTCCATTTCTCTATATTTGCTTTACAATATATTTTCATTTACTTCCTGTTTATACCCTTAAGTTATTATTTACAACACATTATCTGAGTGCCACTAATGTGCACTGATTGAGTTGTCAAGAAAAAAAAATACCTTTCAACACTCTCAACTCTTCAGTTATGGAAAAAATCTATTCAAAACTGGAGTTCAAATGCCACCTCAAGGATTATCTGTTAATACATATACATATTTAAGCTGGTTGTTTATTGGGAGATGAATTTTTAATTCAACATAATATGCTTAACTAGATATTATTATTATGGAGATGGAGGTACTTGATGATATGGTTTTGTTTGTGCGAGAACATTGCAGGCAATGTCAATTGGTTCCTGTTATGAGTTAAATAAGGCTTCTCTTTAAAATTGGCAGAATCACCATTGATAAATTAATTGGAACCCTTAATTTGGCTAGGGGATGCAGGAATATGTAAATTGAAGTCACTAATTAGATAAGAAGGCTAAGAAGCCATTTTCAGATGCATGCCTTCCTGCTGAACAATGTCACATCCAGGCCATTGTTGTTCTTTCTTGTGTTGTAAGGAGAGAAGGAAGGGTAAGGGAGCCACAGCTATTTTACTGACTTGTTTCCTATGGATCAAAAAATATAAATCTTTTAACTAGGAGTATGGGATGTTTCTGCTGTTGCCTCTTCAATTTGTTAACCAACTGCTTATTTCTTTGATTTGCAGAACCTACCTAAAACTTCCATGGAGGCCTCTCATTTCTATTGATGGAAGCACTGTCTATGAACTAAATGATAAGTTTGAAGTAAGGAAAAACTAATGTTTCTTCCGCTGTTTTGTATGTTTGAACTAAATTATTGCATTTTACATGTGCTGCTACTTACAGGTGTTTGTCATTATAAAATTCAACAGATTACAAGGCATGCCGAGAGTTGGAATGTTTCTGCTCTCGAAGCAGTTGGCCAGATATTTACCCCTGGTGATGGAAAAACTAGCAAGTCTCCAGATATATGATGGTGCCCAAATTCAATGGAGGAATAATATCAGCGCCCGTTGCTTATTTGGAATCCTTTGATAAAATTCTTCTCTTGTCTAAGCAACAGAATACTCCCTAGAGATCTGTAATGAGCTTGCTATGTTCATAAGTTCATAGCTTGAAGTACGGCTTACTTTATGGCCAATTAAGGCAGTTGTAGCTGCTTGAAGGTATAATAACTACCCTCATTAAACTTAAAAGATTCATCTAAAGATTGCTTAAGCTGCTTAATCCTTGGCTCCTTGCTAATGCCTTCTTCACTCTTCAGTGTAATGATGATATGGGGCATATTTGCCAATAACCAGCAATAAGAATAATTTTGCTTTGTGTAAGTAGTAATGAGAGCTCCTCATGTTATGGCGCAGAAAGTCTATGGCTTTTGTTAGAAAGGAGGTGTCTATAATGTTCAATACTTATATGAATTGATTGTTTATTTGAGAATCCTATGTAGGTAGTGCTTGTGGCTGCAGTAATTTGTTTAGCATGCGCGCTATTGATTGTGTTGTTTTTGCTTTTTTAATTTGTAATGGTTTTGTGGGCCTAATGAAATAGGCTTTTGAAATTTGCTTCCATCTTGAAGTTTCCTTTAATAAGGGTTGTTTTTTTGTAGAAATTTTTGTCCCCTTTTTTGATGAACTTGTCATAAATTGCTCATGTATATGCTGAAATTTTGACTAAGAAAGGGACAAAAATGGTTAGTTTAATGGATTTGTTCTCTTGTTTCATGACTTTTGATTATAGAACTATATTAGCTCATAATTTTAATATTCATTTTAAATAATATATGTCAAAATTCAATTTGTCTATTGCTTCATTTTGAGTGTCATCACTCATCACATTTTATTTTCTTCAACAACTCCTCCATTTGAATTTGAAAAAAAGACTTCACTTTCTTCATGAATTATCAAAGGATAAATTTTATCCTTGAGAGACTTTTATTTGGAGCTAACAATGCCCAAAAAGGATCATTTACATGCACCACAACACATTCATCTAATTTTTTGATGCCAAATGCAATTTTACAAGCATCAATTCTGCATTTTCTAAATATAAAGTAATCAGAAAATGTTAAGAATCATCTTCAAATCAAACAATATTTTATTATATATCACAAATAAATTGATCAAAAATCACAAAAAGAAAGCAAATTTTTTTCCAACCAAAATGAACTTTAAGTAATTAAATTCAATCCTTCCTCCATGCATATAACAACAAAGAGAAACCCCCGTTGCTCCCACAAGACCTAGTAGATGAAGAGCATGAACTTCTGCCACCATCGCTGCTCTCCTCCGCCCACTGCAACACACTGGAGCACGACGGCGACGGCGACAAGGAAACCGAAGGCACCGACGCCGACGACCCCAACGAGGACAAGCTCTTCTTCATCAACCTCTTTTCAGGCCCAACCATCTCTGGCCAAACCCCACCTTCACCAACTTGAAAAATAAACACACCATGCCCATTGCCACCATTGCCATTGCTGTTGCTATCATTAATGTTATTGACCCAGTTGAAAACATCCCAGAAAAATTCAACTTCAATGCCATCAACATAGATTCTTTCATGGCCTCTGAACTTCCATGCAAGTCTTTTGATAACAAGGCTTGTTTCACCATCAACTTTAACTTTGAGCACACCACCACTACACAACTCAATGCAAATTTCATGCTTGGACCCCAAGAAATGTGCCCTAGATATGTAACTTTTGCGTCCAAACACATGCTCCCTCCTTGACAACAGAGCGGGCTGATGATGATGATGATCAGATACTTGGCGACTCATGATAGTATTCAAACCGGACCTTCGGATCAACTCATCCTGATGATCACCAAGAAAGAACTCAAGCCTTGCATTGCAAGAAATGGCAATGTAAAAACAAGAGTCGGGCTCTGCTGAGTTATGAGTGAACTGAGCCCTAGTGAAGTCCCAATAGAGCTTGATTCGTTGGTAATGGTGGTGGTGGGTTAAGTAGATGGATTTGGAGCCGGAGCCGGGGCGGTTCCGGCTCCGAAAGAATGAGAAGGTTGAAGGGTAGAGGGAGATAGTGAAGGAGAAAGAGTCAGAAGCATAGATGGTTAAGGAATGAGAGTAGAGGTTTTTAGACCAAGTGAGTGTGAGGTAAGTAGGTGAGTTGCAAATTTGAGTTTGGTAAATGCATGTAATGAGATTTTGAGGCACTTGATCTTGATGTTCATTATGGCTGCTGCTGCTTGATGAAACTGAAACTGTGTTGGGGTGGCTGAAACATGCTGGAATCATAGTGTTCAAATTTCAATCTAAAAAGCTTTTAGTGAGAGAATTGCATGTGAGTTTGCTTATAAGTTTTCAGAGGGAGGGAGAGGGTAGGGTTTTGTGTTTTGATTATGAGAATGAGAATGAGATGGGAAATGAATGAGGATTTTGGGAGGCTTTTGAGGTTTTGATTAATGCTGTTTTTCTTTTTATGTGTAAATATTATTTTAGTCCTCCAGGTTAGAGTTAATTATTTAACTATCTCTGTATTTTTTAAATAAATTATAAAAAAAAAAAAAAAAAAAAAAAAAAAAAACCAAATTATCTAAAACGTTTTTATTAATTATATATATATATATTTCTATCTAAATTTACTTAATAATTTTCTAGTTTTCACTTGTTGGCTGTTGCATTTGCATGTGCATTTTAGATTTATTTGAATGCTCAAATACATAGATAAATATATTATTTTATTTTGGAAAAGTTAGATTCATTGGTTATAAAAATAACAATAGGAATGTTTTGAGTAATTTTTAAAAATACATAAAAGAATAAAAAAGAAAATAAACCCAATATTTGAATTGAATTTGGAGGACAGAGGCAATGAGGTGGGTGCTTTGAATATTGAATGATGAAGAACATGGGGGGAATGGTTGTTTGATGATCACAGTCATCAGTAGCGGTTGCAAATTGCTCTTTTGGATTAAGCCCCCTTACACTTTACAGTTCCAATTTTTGATAATTTAATATCCCCTTGATTTGCGCCTCTGACACTGACATGGCTATTTTAAATGGGAAAAAGGCAAAAACAAATAATAATTAAAAAAATAACAAGAGCCTAGCACTAGCACTAGCTAGCTGTGTTGCACTTGAGTGAGACTTGTGTGTGTGTATGTAGAGTCATGACTCATGACCCTAGCTTATCTTTATTTATTTATTTATATATATATATATATATTACTTTAAAAAGAACTAAACCCCCATTTTACAATTATTATTTTTCTTGTTTGCCATCTCATCAAAAGAGAGGAGAAGGGTCCTTAGGAAAACAAGAGACTCACTCAACTCAACCACATTAATTGAGCCTTTTTTTTTCTCTTTTTTTTTTTTTTAAAAAAAAATTTGCTTCACTTAAGCCATCAATTAGGTTTTGATTTATGAACCTTTTGGCTAGTTTTCAACTTTTCATAGTAGTAACTCTCATATTTATAGGAGTTCAAATCTTCTGTTCCATCAATTATGTTTCACTTCGTGTTCCACCAATTAAATTTGGACAACTAATATCTCTCATTAAATGAGAGAACTCTGACTTTAACACTTCACCAATCAAGTTGTTCTCTCATTTAATAAGAGATATTAGTTGTTCAAATTTGATTGGTGGAGCACGAAGTGGAGCACAATTAATGGTTCATAAAATTTGGACTATATTTATAAAGTATATTTACTAATAACTATATACATGTGTGAGCACGTGTGTCACATGTGTTTGATTGATTGATTTTATTTTCAAGTGAAAATGGAACCCTTATCATATTTAAGTGAAACCTTGGGTGGGAGATTTTGCTATAAATATATTTGCTTTTATTTGAAGAATTTTCACAAATAAAGAGATGTAACTTCAAGTTATATATAAGTAATATTTGTTATTTAAATATTTCTTACTTTTGATTGATTGAATTAGTTAAGTTAATAAATACAAAAAAAACACGTATATAATTTCATTTAATTTTAAAACATTATGAGATTTTGTTCATTTTTATCAAATATTAGGAGGGTTTCAACGTTTTGCTCATTTTCCATTTCAAGTATTCTTTAGATGATCGGTCGTATGGAATCATAACTATCCAAATTGATTTTTCAGCTAGGGGTGGACATAGGTCGATTCGGTTTGGTTTCGGAGTGAACCGAATCTAACTAAAAATCGATCGGTTCAAGAACTTAAGAATCGAAGTAAATTGAACAGTTAAAACCGAACCGATTTAGTTCGGTTCGGTTTTAATATTTCAGTTTCAGTTTTGATTCGGTTCAGTTCACAATCGAACCGAACCGATTTTTCAAAAGAATTAATCCCAAATCAATTGGTTCGGTTCACGATTTTACAAACTAGTCGGTTCACGAGACCGATTCATGATTCAAACCGAACCAATCAGTTTAACTCAAATATAAATTGAAAAACCGAACTGAACCGATATTTTTTATTCAAACGGTTCTATTCAATTTCGGTTATTTTACCCACCCTATTTTTTAGCCTCCTACCTCTTTTAGAATTTGAATACGCAATGACTAGTCAAACAAAATTTCTTAGAAAATCATCCGACTAAGCCTCTCATAATCTTTTTATTTGTTTGTACAGGTCTTTACATTCAAATTAAACTTGCTTTTTCTTAATTTTCTATTGCCCATTGTCAGATCTAGATATTGAAAATTAACTGCTACATTTCGCCCAATTTTGTGTAAACTTCCACATGATTCTGGATTTTAATGAAGAATTACCTTTTTTTTTTTTTTTTTTTTTAAACCAATGCTTTGGCTGGACTCTTTCTTCTGCTCCATTTATTATGTTGCAATTTTATTTACGACCTATCAATTTGGTTCAAAGCATGTGAATGCTATGTCGGTCAAATTTTACTTTATATCATTTTGGACCGACGCAAAGTATACTTTATTTTCAAGCTCATATGCTCATATAATACACATGTCGCGACTTCTGAACCGTCAAATAATTCAGAGATAAATCCCGACAAACAATGATATGTAGGTTAAAATATAAAAGAGACAAATTCATCATCAAATAATATAATTTTATTCTTTTTTATTTATCACAAAAATAGGTTGTTTTGATAATAATTTTGTTCTCATTTAATTTTGATTTACTCTCTTTAACATTTTTCAATCGCTACACATATTCAAAGCTTGTAAATTTGTTTTTATTTTTTTATTTATTATTAACACTTGTCTTTGGATCCATAAAGGAATGATGGAACAATTTTTTTTGGACGTGTGCTTTCCAAAAAATACAAATACACATAATCTATTTAAACAAAACAATAATTCATTAATGTACATGCACATGCATTTGCATATGTTAAAGCAAATATATATATGAAGAAGCAAGCAAGCATTGCTCGTGAGTCTTGACTAATGGATCGTCCATAAGCTAAGGAAATATCACATCACTCTCTTATAATATTTTTTGTTTTTATTTTTATATTAATTAAAAATATAGTAGCATTTTTTGAGGTTGATATAATTTTCCATTTGAGAAAAAAAAATATATATATTATTGGATATTTGCAAATGGCAATGATTTTTGTTAATGTAATTTCCCACATTTGATGTCTGCTTTAAGTTCCAAAATTGTTAAACACATCTTTGACAAATCCCGGTTTCTTAGACAAATGCTTCAAAAACACTTCTCTCTCTTCCCATCTCTCAACTTAAAAAAAAAAAAAAACCGTAGATCTAGCAGTCTCTTCCTCTGATCGTCGAACATATCATGGATTGTGATCGGCGACTAGTCCTTCTCAATTCTCCCCCTTTTCTCCTCTATCGACCGCCCTCTGCCCTCCTTTTAAACCTTGGGATCAAACATAATTCATGCACATAGCCATAAATCGGAAATTCATCCAACTACTTTGTCAATTTGATACATAATTGAATATTTTCTAACAGCAATTTTTTTTTTTGAAAAAAAAAAAACATATAACATGGATTCATTTCATGATTTTACTTTCGTCCGTAGGGTTTGGGTGAATTACTTAGTTAGTTCCTATATTTTTAAAAATTATCAAAAATGTATTTGTCGTTACTTCCGTAATCGTTGAATCTAACTTTTCAATAATAACAAAAATTTTTTTTTTACATATAACTTCTAATTTAAACAAATCTAACCTGCATTAAATGTAAATGTGAGAATTAATTAATGAGTTACGTGAAATAAGATTTTAAAAAAATCAAACTTTTCCAAATATTTGTTAATACCGTTTTCAAATTTAACTTTGTCGATGAATTTTGTCACAATAGAACCATTTAAAACATCAATACTTATCTTTATATATATAAATTTCGAATCCAGTTAGTGCGTTTCTTATAAGAATATGAGACAGTTGGGGGTTTTACCTACTTCGTTTAAGCTTGAAAATAATAATTTAACGGCGAAATTTCCAACGATTTCAAGAAAAACAAAAAAAAAAAAAAAAAATAAAAATTTATATAGATAAGCATTACTCCTTAAAATTAGTTCCCAACTTCCAAGTATTGGTGAGGCTTTAATTGAAAGGTTGTGTGGTTTGCAAAATAATGGAGCCAAAATCCACAAATAATTTCTGTCGTTGCGAGATAATGTTTGCTTCATGCTTTATAGCCTTCAATGGTTTGCCCATGATTTTATCATTTGTAGACCAATAAGTGCTCTTGCATGAATTACTTTTCCCAAATCATGCTTTTTTTTGCCATTAAATAATAATAATAATAATAATAATAATAATAATAATAATAATAATCTCTTTTACATGCTCTATAACAGAACTAAGCCCACAAACATAATGGCCCAGGAATTTATAGATACTTATAGTCCAATGTAATGGAGTTTGTTGAAGGTCCATGTTTTTTTAGACCTACTCCAATAGCCAGCCCTATTTTTTTTTTTTTAATTTTTAAATAATAACAAATTTAGCTTTTCATTGATAATGGTGTTCTAAAAAAAATTAAATCACTTTAAAATACTTTGTAAGGTATACAAAAAAGATATTTTTAGATAGTGCAAAACTGCAAATAGCCAACTTTTTTTATTTTTTTTAAAAAATAGCCAAAAAAAACTGTTTTATATATATATATATATATATATATATTATATATATATATATATATATATATATTTCTTTTACTGATATATTTAAAATTAACTATAAATCTACTTTTAAATCATTAGATTTTTTTTGTTATTAATATACGTGAAAAACTAGAACCTCTGACTAGAAAATGATTGCATGCAAATTTTAGTAATAAACCCAGTTACATAGCCGGAATATTAATTCAGGCGAATAAAATTTGATTTTCATAAAATGTGATAAGTAATCATTTTAATTGGAGTAAATTAAAATTAAATTATCTCATTAATAAAATAAACTTTTTATTAATTTATATCATATATTTTAATAAATTTTGGAATTGAACGGAAACGAAACCTTAATTAAAAAAAATGAAAGAAGCATGTAACATTGGATCCCACTTGCGTTGTTTGTATTTGCAATGCATGTGCACTCGTTTGAATAATGCATCCTAACCTCCTAACACCAACACATGCTCTTTCAACTCCCTTTTTTATTATATATCTTCATCATCTATGTTCAACTTAATTTATGAAGTTTTTTATTTGCAATCCAATATAAGATTTTTCGTGATGTTAAATTTATAATAATGCATTCTAATTTTTTTAATTTATAAATAAATTAATTATATTTACTGTTTTATTTTTGATTAATCAATAATAATATATTTCATTTCTGTCATTAAAATTGTAGCCGAAAATTACATGTTTGAATAGTAAATATGATATGTTGATATAAAAATTGATTATTTGATATTTTTATAAATTAAAATTAGTTGATTTTTTAGGTTAAAATGTCACATTTACCATATCAATAATTTTTTTTTTCTTTGATATTATTTTAAAGCAAAGGACGGACCCATGGTTGGTTGGGTGGGGCCAAGGTACCGCCAAAATATAAGGTATTTAAGTCTCTAAGAACGTACCGGATGATTTTCAAACAATTCTTGTCACATAGATTTGAATTTTGGAAGGAAATAATGGGATTAAAAAATAAATTTGGCCTTTAGATACTCTTTATCTAATAAAAAATAAGAAAGAAGCAAGGGATGGAAATGTTGACTATCATAATTTTGATGTTTATGTTACAATGTTAAGGACATATATAAATCAACATGCTAATTGGGTGTATATATTATTTAGGAAACGGTAGTTTAAAAATAAATATATATTTAAAAAAAAAAAAGGATTGATTGAAAAGATCAAAGCAAACTGAGAAAGATTTGTGGCCTAATTACCATATTGTACAATTTTTTATTTTTTATTTTTGGTTTGAAAAGCATATCGTACAAGTTAAATGAGCAATTAATTGATTACAAAAAATTGAATGACTGTCGGTGTCAATTATCATAGCAAGTACACATCATGCATATAACATAATCTCAGTCCATTCATAAGTTTATTGTTGTAACTAATGATTTAATTTTATATATATATATATCTCCAATGTAGATGTCCACATGAATTTTCGTACGGATGCAAGATAAATTACTAGTCCTCAATCTTCTAAATTTTTCTAAATTTTGTTTATATGATAAAATATTAGTACTTTATCGTACATCCACACGAAAAAATTGCATGGGTTATATATAATTTTATTTGATGTAACCCTCATTTTATAAAATATGATTACTCATTAAAAGATTAAAAAACACAAACTTTAATATACTATATAAAAATAATTAAATAAACACAATATTCATTTTGATTTTTTTGTCTTTCCCATTTTAAATGCATTTCTCACATAAAAATGATTATATATATACACTCATGTATTTTTGTAATTTTTTTTTTTAAATACAAAAAGAAGAAGAAGAAGGATTATAGTCAAATGCTTAATAGAATAAACAAAGAAGGTGGCTCAAGGGATGTGGATGGGTGATGGGTTAAGATTTGGTTGTCAAGTTATATGTTTGAATTTAGTGGTGTATTTCTTATGAGAGTCTGAAATAAACGGAAATTTTACATACTTTTCTTAAATTCGGGTCGGATAATTTTACAGTAAGATTTCAAATGTTTTAAAAAAACAAAAACGAGATTTTATGAATTAGTCCTA
Source organism: Zanthoxylum bungeanum (assembly GCA_019454045.1). Lineage (NCBI taxonomy): Eukaryota > Viridiplantae > Streptophyta > Magnoliopsida > Sapindales > Rutaceae > Zanthoxylum > Zanthoxylum bungeanum. The sequence goes on along the minus strand of SKCR01005987.1, from coordinate 28,924 downwards.
GCTGTGATTAATTTAATAGAATAAGAAAGCAACGTATAGCTAATTAAATTAGCTTTTGTTATTTTATGAATGTATTTATTTTTATTTAATGAATTATCACATTATAAAAAGATCTAATGAGGCAGGCTAGCTAGCAGAATGAAATAAATGAACCTTGTTCACGCACGACTCAAAAACGTATACGCAAGTATTTGAGATTAAAAATTTGAAATCTAATATTGATATGAACAATCGCTTAGGTCGTATGAAAAGTTTTATAGCTCTATTAAAAATTACTCCGATTAAATTGAAGCAAAATGAAATTAACTAAAAGGTTGATTACTTGATTATGCATCAAGATCATTAAATTGGACCTAATTTAAATTAAAAAGTATCATATGAACCATGTAGGATTCGATTAGTTCAAACCATATAACAATTTTGAGACGATTCAAAAAAAATTGAGATTCGCCTTACTCACATTATGCTATAGTTCACATAAAAAAAAAATAGCTTATAAACGTTTATATGTATGTATGATTAAAAGAAAATTGGAAAAAATAAACATGATAATCGTGTTGAGTGTTTAATTATCCGATACAATATTGAATTGATTACGGGGGTAAAAAAGAAGAAGATAAACTTAGTGTGGCTAATTGTATGGTCCATACCAACTGTCAAGATATTGTCCACTTTAGAAATTTTGTAATCTGTCAGCTTAGTCGGTCATTCTCAAGATTTTGCTTTGGTCAAGGTGACCCATATTAGAAACCTTAACCCAAAACGAGTTGAATTATTTGAGGAAATCCTTTAGTTTATAATTACATTTCCAAACTCCAACCCAAGTAATGTGAGATATTACAATTCATCCCGTTATGGTCCAACGTTATTGTTGGCATATTAGTTAAAGTGAATTGCCTTTGATACATTTACAATGTCAAAGTCCAACTCAATTAATTAGAAATTGTATGTTTTGAAAGTTTACCGCTCAATAATTCGGACCGCCCTCATAAGGTTTTGTTCAATGCCAAAATGGCATATCTTCGAAGATTTGGTACACAATGAGTTTAGCTAATTGAGAGAATCTCTTAACTACTAGTACATCACCAAACTCCTTCACAATCAATATGAGATATTTACACTAATAGTCATATGGTGTATCTCGACGGACCAAAAATATATTTGTTTGCCTTCCGACACTTAAGTTTGAATAATAACAAAAGATAAATTGAATAGAGTTCCTCATTCTCATTCAAATTTTATGCATAATGCAGTCTCGAATATTAAATCAATAAGTTCTTATTATTATTATTGATGAGGATTTCTGTGGCTAAGTCCTTTGTGTAGCTCGGTAAGGGCAGAGAAGGAAATTCACCTCATCCGGAAGACCAGAGGTCAGAGGATGTTTATCGCTCATTCAAACCCGGTGTTGAGCTCGAGTCTGGTTTCTTGAATATGACCGACCAGAGGATGCGGTGTGGTACAAATCTCAGGGACCGACTACGTCAGAGTCGAGGCCGACCACATTTTACCGGGAGCTCAGTTTGATTTGTTCTTACCCCATGAGCCAGCAGGTGAGCTCGGACATTTCGGGTCAGGGCAGAAAACAGTTTGGGAAGTTCGGAAGACCATTTTGACCGACCTCTTGAAGACCGACAGAAGATCGGAGTGGTTGTAGTTTCCTTCAACACATGTCACGGTTTGAGAGCACATTACAGGCTGGCACTATTATTGTTGCGTTGTGGCAGTGGAGAAATCAGAGTGGTGTGACAGGCCGTCAGACGATAGGTTTGCTTTCGGCGAAGACAGTCTTGGGGCAGAGAGTCCGGCAATCAATTGGAGACCACGCGGGAACGTAATAAAATAAGGAGAACAATGTTGTATTCTCTGAGTATATAAAGAGAAGTTATGTTTGTTTGAAGAGGGTAATCATTTTTTGGATAGCAAATCTTGTAATAAAAAGAGAGAGAAAACCATTTGTAAAACTCTTTAAACAGCTCAGCCTCATTCAGACCCCATTCAGAACAGGTCGGCCGAGTTAGTTCAGGCAATAAAACAACCCCACCATTTTGTGCCCGTGGACGTAGGCTGGTTTCGCTCCGCTGAACCACATTAAAACTCTTTATCAACTTGTGTTTTTCTCACATTTTACTAAATTTTCCTTTGACCTCCTCATAACCAAACAAATTCAAGATTGAGGGAAGGTTGTCTCGGGTGAGTTATCTCGAAACTGCCCATGAGACGAAAATCATATGTCAACAGTTGGCGCCGTCTGTGGGGAAAGAGCAAAAAACAACTTGCGTAGTAAGACAACGGTAGAAGGTGGAAGTCGTGGGTTGTTGGAGAGTTCAGCAGCAGAATGGATGAAAGGGGAAAGGAATGGGAAGAAGTTGGTCAGAACTGCAGAAGGAAAGGGTTCGCAAAAAGGAGGGTTGGAATCAGAAGCTCTCATATTTTGAGTTGCGGAATGGAGTGTAAGAGGGGTAGCGAACGATAACCCATTAGGACTGAGTTACGGAATGGAATGTAACGTTGTGGATGGGTGACGTCTGTTGGCGGTGGCTGAACAAGTTCCTCCTAAGGCAAGCGCCATGCTTGCTCAGCCTGCCAGAGTCCTCGGTTTTACAGGTTGGTAGTGCTGAAGGATCGGCCAAGTAACAAGTCAGCCAAGGGCATAGGACAACGTCCCTCAGACCCTCCCTCAATTGGCATGGTGGTCTCCCCGAACGAGAGGAAATGAGAAAAGTGCACGGGGATGACTACCATGTGTCAAAAGAGATGACCTCGGTTGGGCTTCCAGATTTGCTTGGAGTATGCGTGGTCCAGGGAAAATGCATTATTCATCAACGCCCATGGAGCATTTGGTGCAGCAGACCATGTGAGCCCAGTTCACAATCAAGCTCAGACCAGTAGGATCTGAAGAAGCCCCGACTCGGGAACCAACTTAAGCGTGAAGTTTACAACTACGGCATACGCGTCGGGAGTTTTCAGAATCAAGCTCAGACTAGAAGATATGGTCGGACTGTAAAAAAAAAACATAAGAAATAATTATAAAAGCCTATCTTAAAATGACCCGCAAAGAGTTGTAAGAAGGGCAACAAGTCCCTTGAATATGAATAAAACTCTCCATTTTTTTTTAAGAAACTTGTCTATCTTACTTGTTTGTGAATCAAATGCGAAAGTTATTTTCAATATTCTTGGGATGTGTTCGATGCGAAGGGGTGCTCGGTAGTCGGGAAGGGCACCAAGTCCGTGGCACGCCACTCCCGGGTGTCATTATCAAACCCCCAGGTGGAAGTGTTCCGACCCGATTCCGTCCACTTTTGAGGATCGAGAACGCATCAAAAAATTGGGCACATGCGGGAAACGCGTGAACCCCTCATGGCACGCCACTCTCGGGTGTCATTATCAAACCCCCGAGGCCAGAGCGTTACTACCTCATGGCTCTCATTTTTGAGGATTGGCTTGGGTAAACGAGACCCATGGAGGTTTCTTCCCCTGCAGGACGGCTGGTGAGTCCCGTTGAATACTATCGGTAAGTATGACATGAGGATGGCTTAATTTCCTCCATGACCATCATGCTCCCGGGTAAACCGGACCCAGAGAGGATTCTTCCCCTGCGAGTCGACTGGTGAATCCCGCTGTGAACCATCAGACCACCTAGCTTGGGTTTGGCTGAAAGGTCCCTTTGATTACAGGAGTCTCGGTTAAACCGGATACATGAAGGTTCTCCCCCTGCAAGTCGGCTGATGAGTCCCATTGAGTACCACCCATGGAAGGCATACACGTGGTGTCTTCCTCTCCCGTGGGGAATTGTCTGACCGCCTCAGATCGTCGTGTCCGTAGCCTGGTTAGCCATGACACTAAATTGTAAGGTTCAGAATTATGTTTTGGAGGCATCGGGCAGTACGCTGCCTCGGAGCACCCGAGTTGTTGTTTTTACTTCTTTGATTTTTACATGGGATATGTGCTAAGTCACCTCCACTTTTTGTTAGCTTTACTTTGTTCCAATTTTTTATTTTCGCTGGTCTGGCTAGGGGACGCCCGCGCTAGAATTCACAGAGCCTCAGAGGTTGAAAATCTTCCATCGTGTAAGTCTCAAACGTTCCACCAGCTCGGGGCTGGATTCGTTCCGTCGAGTCTGTAATGTTCCACCAGCTCGGGGCTGGATTCGTTCCGCCGAGTATAAGTTGTTCCACCATCTCGGGGCCAGATTCGTTCCGCCGAGTCTGTTACGTCCTACCAACTCGGGGCCGGATTCGTTCCGTCCGATCAGTATTATTCCACCAGTTCGGGGCTGGATTCGTTCCGTCGAGTTTGTATTGTTCCGCTAGCTCGGGGCCGGATCAATCCCACCGAGTCTATCTCATTTTTTTGGTGATGTAACATTCCCCCATAGCCAAGTGTTCTTCTCAGCTCGGGGTTGGGGTGAATCCCACCGAATCTATCTCATTGGTCTGGGGACGTAACATTCTCCCAGAGCCAAGTGTTCTTCTCAGCTCGGGTTGAGGTGAATCCCACCGAGTATATCTCATTAGTCTGAGGACGAAACATTCCCTCAGAGCCAAGTGTTCTTCTCAGCTCGGGGTTGGGGTGAATCCCACCGAGTCTATCTCATTGGTCTGGGGACGTAACATTCCCTCAGAGCCAAGTGTTCTTCTCTACTCGGGGTTGGGGTGAATCCCACCGAGTCTATTTCATTGGTTTGGGGACGTAACATTCCATCAGGCCAAGTGTTCTTCTAAGATCGGGGTCGGGTTACATCCCACCAAATACATTTGATCTCGGCTCCAGGACAGACTATCACATCGAGGCCGGACTCGAATTGGTCGGGTGTTAAGTCACATTGAGATTAGGAAGGGCAAGTTGAAAAGTTCGAAGTCAGAATAAGCCAAGTAAGGAAAGCATAAACGAAAGCAGTAAAAGAGAAATGACAGATTGTTATTACAGAAAGCAGTATATTGTTTGAAATTACTTAGGGCCCTCTTTGGGTCACCCTCATTCGTTGGCCCGCGCAGGGGCAACCGTTTTTTCTTGGCCGGGTCCAGTTTAGTGGATAACTGATACGGGTTCGGCAGGAGGCACCTCGGTTTCAGTTTGAGAGGAAAGAGGGGCCACAATTTCGGCTTCAGGTACTTCAGCGGCAGGAGCCTCGGGTTGGAACTCCTCGGGGGTCGGGGATATGAGCACGGTTGAAATGGGCTCCGGATCTCTGACTTCCTCCGAAGGGAAGACAAGTAATTCACGGGCCTCATTCGCAGAAAGTTCTCCTTTACAATAGCGGATGACCACATGAATCGGCTCCATGTTAATCCCGGGCATCAGAATTGAGATAATCTCGGCACAATCTCTGATCCTCTTGAGCTGAGCACTATCCAGCTCTCCCTCCAGTGCAGCCTCCTTCTTTTGCAATTCAACCCCCATCCTCTCCAGATTGGTCTCTCTCATTTTTAGCTCCTCCTGAGCCTGATCTCTCTCTTTAGCCGTCTTCCTCAGCTTGGCTTCGGTGTTGCCCACCCCAAGTGTTTACTCTCAGCCTGAGCAGACTCCATGTCCTTTTTGGCAGTTTCGGTATTCTTCTTGGCCAGGTTAGTCACAGTCCGAAGGGATTCGTTCAGTTTGAGGGTCTCATCCAAGACTTTCTCCAAGGCCTTTATTTTCTCATCCTTTTTTGCTAGCTCAGATTCCTTTTCTGAAAATCGACTTTGGAGCCTTTGCGTCTGGCCTCCTTCAGATAGAAGACTCAGTAGAAGGTCTTTGTTCTTGGCCATAAGATAATTTACCTGCAAAAAGAGAAGGAAAAAGTTAGCACATCAGCCAAGTAAAGATGCATGGCGGAGACATGAAGTTTATTACCTTGGCCATCTCAGAGCAAAACTCTGTGACCACGTCCTCGGGAGAGACGTCTTCATATTTCGGGACCTTCTCCGGAGGAATTGTGTTGGCCAGTTCATTAAATGTCGGCACAAGATGAGAGGTGGCTTCCCGGATATTTTCATTGAGGTCGTTCGCACCGAGCACCACGACACATTTTCCATTCCTGGAAGAGGCCTCTGCAGTTCTGCTCTCTCTCCGAACAGCCTGCCTTCTGATCAGAGGTTGTTCCTCCTCTTCCTCTTCTCCTGATCAGCACCATCCGATCTGATCAATCACTTTTGTTTGCTTGCAGACATAGAAAGGACAGCAAGGCGGGTTTCAGACGACGGGACCGCCCTTGGAGATGGGATTATTGATTGATCAGAGGGACGGGTCACTGTTTTAGTTTTGTCCTTAGCCATCGCTACAGCCGCCCTATTTCGGGAAGTTCCCGATCCACTTGGTTCGGGCCTCTTCGTCAGATCTTTGATTCTGTCAAGAGCAAGGGGTTGTCTCGACATTCCTGTCAAGTAAAGAGTAGAGAGCATGATCAGTTCATAGGGTTTCAAGTCATTTACGGGCCAATCAAGTAAGGGGATCAGTTAGAAAGTCAGTGAGAGCCTACCTAACCGTCTCGGGATCTGTGGAGGTGCACTCCGGACAAGCCCTGACTCCAAGAAGGCAGAGTCATTGACTACCCTCTTCCAGTGGCAGGCATAGTTCTGGGCCACCCTGATCCTAGAACGGACCACGTGGGTAACCTTGGGAGGGTCCCTCCAACATGATGAGAAGGTTTAAAGAGTTAGTATTCAGACATAAGAGTTGAGAGCGAAAGAGAAACTGAGAAATCGAGTCCTAACCTCCCGCTCTGAAGATATCAGGGATTTCTGTCTTCTCCGAGGGCGTTGACCAGGTCCGTCCCCAGTCGCCTGTAGCCCAGAACCAGGGGTCTTTGAAGTTTTTGTTAGGTTGGGGAAAGTCTTTGATGAGGGCAGAGACGTCGGCATATGAAGAGAGGTAATACCAACCGTGGTGTGTTTTTGGGTTGGCCTTCAGTTTGTTGAGTCTTTTCAACTCCTCAAAAGTCGGTTCTCTGAGGCCTGCCCGGTGCCCAATCACATACAAGCCGGCCAAAATTCTCCAACTATTCAGGTTTAGTTGGCAATGGGCAATCTCCATCCTGGCCAACATCCCCGCGAAGTACGGCTGAATGGGTAACCGAAGACCGCACTCGAAAAATGAAGGGAGAAGTGCAACCGAGCCCTCGTCAGGCTGGCTCGCACGATCACACGAGCCAGGGACCTCAAGAGCTATGTCGATCGAAATTTGATACTGCTGACGAAGCACGAACAGAGCATCACCAATGATGGTGGAGGGCCGATTCATGTCCAAAGCCGAACTGCCCAGTTCCCCCGGCTCATAGTCTTTCAGGGGAACTCTTTAATGGTAGATTTCGTTTTCTAGTTCAGATGGGGTAGGAGGTAGTATGATAGTATCCAGCTCCTCCAGGCTGGGTGCATCCGAGCTGGAGGACACTTCTACGGCACGAGAAGGTTGAGGTTCTATGGGTTTGGCCGAAGAGGATTCAACGTCAAATATGTCTGACAGTCGCTGTAAAGTATACCTGGCCACGGTTCCAGTTCGAAACCGAAATCGAACCGGAAGGTTCCGGTTCCAACCGGTTCCGGTTTCGGAACCGTAAGGTTCCACCAGTTCAACAGTTCCAACCAGAACCGAAACGGTTCCGGTTGGAACCGTAGGGTTCCTGTTGGAACAGGTACCCTAACCCCAACTGCTACTAGCTGTTGGGGAGGGCAGGGAGCCGTTGGTTCCATGCCCTCAAAATAAAAAAAATGTCGTTAAGGCATAAAAAATTTGTAAATTTCTAATATATTCATAATAACGGTAATAAAACGGTTATATTTAGGGGCATTTTTGGTATCAAAAAAATTCTAAAACTCTATAAATAGGATTAATTTTCATTATTTCAACACACCAAATTCTCAACTCTCTCAATTCCTACAATTCTCGTTTTCTCAATCTCAATTCAATTAGTTATTATCATTCGCAATTAGTCAATTTTCTTATTTTTCTTACTTATTTCTTAAACGAAAAATGGCAAGCTCATCTGAGAACATCATGTCAAATATGTCAACCCAAGAGAGCGGCCCTAGTGTCGGCTCACAATCACGGAGAAAATAAGTTAAGGCTCGTTCCTCTGATGTTTTCAAAATTCATTTTCATTTAGAAAAAATAAACGATGGCAATTCAAGAGCGGTTTGCAACTATTGTGGGGTTGCCTACAAATTTCTGGAGGATACGGCAATATGATCAAGCACCTGGAAAAACATCATCTGGTTGGACTTTGAATTGATACGACGCAAACTCAAATGGCCAGGTACGCATCATCTAGTAGATGTATGAGTGCTGTAGATTTATTTAAATATTCTGATGCAACAAAAATAGAGAAGAATTTGCGAAATTAACTTGTATGACACATCTTTCTTTAAGCTTTGGTGAAAAACTTCATTTTACTAATTACGTGCATAATGCTTTAAATCCTTCTGCATGTAGAATGACTCGAAACACAACAAAACGTCATATTTTTAAATTATATAAATATGGTAAAATTATTTTAAATGAAATATTTAAAGAGATGAAAGGTCGTATTTCTATATGTTCTGATATTTGGAGTGATCATTGGCAAACACATTCATATATGGGTGTGACTTGTCATTGGATTGATGCATCATTTACCATGCAAAAATGACTTATTGCATTCACAGTTTTTGATGACCAACATACTGCACAAAATATTTGTAGAATGATAAAGGTAATTTTTGATGAATATGGTTTAGTAGAAAAATTTTAACAATTGGATTTGATAATGCATCTGAAAATACTGCATCCATCAATGATTTAAAATCCTTATGTCAACCAAATTTAGGCAGTCGATTTTTTTATATTCGTTGTACATGTCATGTCATTAACTGATGTGTTCAAGATGGTCTGAAATTATTATCACATTTCATTGATCCTATTAAGACGACACTAAATTACATTTTGTCATATTCTCAAGTTAGGAGAGAATGGACGAAGTTTTGTAAAATAAATGGTATTAAACCGATTAAATTTTTAAGAGATGTTCCAATACGTTGGAATTCAACTTATTTTCTTTTATGTCAAGCATTTCAATACAAAGATGCATTATATAGTTTTTTTCTCAACATGTTCAGAATGTCACACTTTATCTTAGTCAATGAGATATTTTTGAAATAAATTTAGATATTTTAAAAGTTTTTAATGATGCTACCTTAATTTTTAGCGGTGTTTATTATCGAACAACACATTTATTTCGAATAGTATGAGAAGGTCAGTGGTCAGTTTAAGGTATCACAAGTTCGAAGAGCTATTCAAACTACCGGGAACCTAGGTATACAGTCTCTAGATGCCCTAGCAATAGCCACAAACAACAAGTCTTTCCCTAAACACATACAACCAAACACGAAAAACCAGAAACCCGAAACACATGCATCATGCCCAGTACCCATCATACAACTAGAGAACACAAGTACAGCACATCCAACACCAAATCTGAAACAAGATTCACAACCCTGCATGAGGAGGTGAGTCCGCCAGAATAACAAAAAGAACAGGCAACAACAAGCAGAAAGTCCAAAAGCACCAAAGCAACAATGGTAAAATAGAGTAAATAAAGAGAGATGGGTCGAGCGGAAACTTACTTGATTTGAGAAGGAGAGCTGGTCTCTGGTGCGATAAGAGTTTTTGCAGTTTGAAGTTGTGATTTTTTTTTGTAAAAGAGAAGAATAGGCTTTGCTCATCATCTTTATAGTCGGTACGAAGTGTTTTTAGCCGTCGGATTGGGAAAGTCTTTGGATGAGTGCCACATGTCGCCTTCAGGCTCCGTCTGATTAGTTTGTGATGAACGGTCGAGATCGAGAGACCTTTGGTTGCATCGAGAACGGTCGGTTGATTTGGGTTTTTTGGGCGGGAAGGCCATGAGTTTTTGACAAGTGGCACGATCGGGCTTAACCCTAAAAGTGATTTGACGGGCATTTATGGAGATGTGATGGCTTGCGGTTTTCGAGAGGTGGTTGTCATGAGGGAAAAAGAGGAATTTGATTCAAATTCGGAAGTCAGTTAAAGAGACATCAGCATTTTCTGACCGGGTACATAGAGCTGACCGAGGATGGCTTGGTCGAGCTCCGGGGGAGTTCTCTGTTTTATTTTCAAATCTGGCAATCAGTTAATTGTTCGGCTCACTTCAGACTTTTGTAGTTTCCGGCACCAACTCGTACACTTGTTGGAACTTGGAACCGAGAACTAGGGGACATATGTTGATGGGGATTTATGCGGCTAAGTCCTTTGTGTAGCTCGGTAAGGGCAGATAAGGAAATTCACCTCATATGGAGGACCAGAGGTCATAGGATGTTTATCGCATCTTCAAACCCGGTGTTGAGCTCGAGTCAGGTTTCTTGAATATGACCGACCAGAGAATGCGGCGTGGTACAGATCTCAGGGATCGACTACGTCAGAGCCGAGACCGACCACATTTTATCGGGAGCTCGGTTTGATTTGTTCTTACCCCTGGAGAGCAGAACCAGCAGGTGAGCTCGGACATTTCGGGTCAGGGCGGAAAACAGTTTAGGAAGTTCGGAAGACCATTTTGACTGACCTCTTGAAGACCGACAGAAGATCAGAGTGGTTGTAGTTTCCTTCAACATGTGTCACGGTTTGAGAGCACATTACAGGCTGACACCATTATTGTTGCGTGTGGCAGTGGAGAAAGCAGAGTGGTGTGACAGGCCGTCAGACAACATGTTTGCTTTCGGCGAAGACAGTCTTGGGGCAGAGAGCCCGTCAATCAGTTGGAGACCACGCAGGAACGTCATAAAGTATGGGGAACAATGTTGTATTCTCTGAGTATATAAAGAGAAGTTAGGTTTGTTTGAAGTGGATGATGATTTTTTGGATAACAAATCATGTAATAAAAAAAAAATCATTTGTAAAACTCTTTAAACAACTCGGTCTCACCTCATTCAGAACAGGTCGGCCAAGTTAGTTCAGGCAATAAAACAGCCCCCACCATTTTGTGCCCGTGGACGTAGGCTGGTTTCGCTCCGCCGAACCACGTTAAAACTCTCTTGTCAACTTGTGCGTTTTTCTCACATTTTACTAAATTTGCATTTGGTCTCCTCATAACAAACAAATTCAAGGTTGATGAAAAGTTGTCTCGGTGAGTTATCTCAAAACTGCCCCTGGGACGAAAATCATCCGTCAACAATTATTTTTTAAAAGGTATTAAAATATAATTAATCTTTTGTGCTTTTATGAATTATTTTAACCATAAAGCAAAGTTTAATTAACAGTAGCATTTTGGAGTATCCGAAGTACTTGTTCGGCATTGCCTTCGATTTGGGATCATGCTTTTGTATATTATTGACTCTGTGTACGGCATTCATGGAATCAAATGACAACCAGTCAAACAAGGAATTATTATTCAAATACATTAAAAATGACAAAAAAAAGTCATAAGCTATTAACAAAACCAAGATGAGAAACATTTATTAATTAATACGATTTAATTAAAACAAAGTTACCCCATATAGAAAGCCTAATCTAAAACTGAACAGATCTGCAAATTTATTTAATTTGGTTGTATGGCATCCTATGTTTGCATTTTGACTATATGAATACTTTTTTGAATTTTTAACTCAATTATTACCTTTGGCAATTTTAATCTTTAAATAGTTTATCAAGTCTTCGAGAGGGGTTAGTTGATTCATAATTTATCTGTCATCTTTCACATTTTTTTTTAATTTCTTTTTGGACCATGTTATATATAGATTAATGAAAATTTATAATATTTCCAACCAAATTTAAATTTAGACCGAGGATTTTTACAATAGCGTTAAGTAATTGATTAGAGACGTGTACTTTTTTTTTTTTTTTTGCATATATAAATTATAGAAGCCCGTCTAACTCATATTCAAAAGCTAGTGAAGGTTGCTAAGGGTTAATATAATTTTCGCTCTGGTAGAGCCCATACGAGCCAGAATGTCACTAGGCTTGTTACCTTCCCTGAAAATATGATGGATAGTGAAGTGCAGTTGACTCAATAGGTTATTTAAATCCTCCCAGTAATATCTTCCAGATACCAAATTGGACCAGAAGAATTATTAACCCAATCCACCAACACCTTCGAACCAGAACCCCGCCTATCCACGCAAGCCCCAACACCTTCAAGCCATGCTAACTCCGCAAAATTAAACTACACCCCTTGGGACACCTCAAGTTCCAATCACATAGTTTCATCACAAAGAGAATTGATCCTCCCACCATCCCTGTCAGTACCCCCCTCCACATATCCCCCAAAATGATTTATTTACCCCTTCCGCCAAAAAAACTTCGTTTTCATTGATTTTTGAAATAAATTATCTAATAAAAATAATTAATTAATTAATTAATTAAAATAAATCTTAAGGAAATATATCGTACATCTCTATTATCCTGTACATCCCATAAATAATTTATGGAAATAAATTATTTATATTTTATTAATTAAATTCTTCTAATTTTTTATATTTATAATTTTTCTCTTATACTTATTTAATAATCTTCATATATCTATTATTTTTTATTTGTTTTAATAAATCTTATATATATTTAATTTATTGTTATTTATTAACACTACTTATGAAATAAAATAATAAAATCAAAAAAAAATTAATAAGTAAAAGAGAAAAATTAAATGAGATGAAAAAAATAAAAGAATCAAATCAAAAAATAATATAAAAAATAAAACAATTAAATTAAAAAAGTAAAAATAATGAAATAAAATTATTAAATCAAAAAATAATTTATTTAAAAGAGTATGAATATTATTATCATTTAAAAATTAAAACAAAAAAAATAAAATCATTTAATAAAATCAAATAATAATGCTCCGTCGTAAAACACACACCAAATCCAATATACCCCATAGGCAGGGCAGCTACAGAAAGTGGACTTTCACAAAAGTGCTGAATGATTATCCAAAGGACACCGAACAAGACCTTTGACATATTCACCTATCTATACATACGGATAAGCCTTAGCCTTAGCAACTGGCTTCAACATCTTATCCGTTTTGATAAATCATAGGAAATAAAATAACATCAAAAACTGCACTAATTGAAACTTCATTTCGTATTTCTTTAAAATACAATTAAACTATTTAATTTTAATTTTTAAGAAATATTAAGGAATATTATTATGGAAATCTATGTTATGGAATCAAGATCCAAAATAGAATTCATAGTATCTTTAGGATTCGTGATTTTATTATATTTCCATATTAGATACATATTTCTTATATTCATTATTATTGTTCATTACTATAAGATTCATTATCTATTTTGGTTTTCTATGTAGCCTATATAAAGGCTCATACCATTGTAAATTCATATAGAGTGAATTCAAGATTTTCTTTCATTATCTAACATGGTATCAGAGATCATGTTCTAACTTTCTAATTTCACTCTCTCTACTTATCATCGGCGCGTGGGGGATCACAACTATCATAATTGAGTGACCCTCACGCGCCCCTCGTTGCCAACCGCCACATTGCTTTTCCCAAGCGTCACCCCTTCATGAGTGCTTCACCTGTCATACGCCACCCCTTCACAAGTGCTTCTCCTGTCATGCGCCACCCCTTCACAAGTGTGCTCTGGCCCGCTCCTTTCGGGTTTCAACTCTCTTTCAGATTTTACTTCCGCTCTCTGTCGAGATTTCACTCTCTCTTTTGGCTTTGGTTCTCTCGGGCTTCGGCTCTCTCAGGCTTTGGCATCCTTTTCGGGCTTCGTAGGTTAAAGCTCCCCCTTGGGCTTCGGCTCCCCCTTCGGGCTTCGTAGGTTAAAGCTCTCAGGCTTCGGCATTCTCTTGGGCTTCGGCTCCCCCTTCGAGCTTCGTATGTTAAAGCTTTTAGGCTTCGGCATCCTCTTGGGCTTCGGCTCCCCCTTCGGACTTCGTAGATTAAAGCTCATCAGTTATCTCAAGGTTTCCAACCTCCAAGTTTCAAAAGTTCCAATTTCATGACTCCGCTCTCCGATTTCAAGATATAACCTCAAGCTTGTTCCTTCGTAGCCAGCTTGAGTTTGAGGGGGGTGTTAAGGAATATTATTATGGAAATCTATATTATGGAATAAAGATCCAAAATATAATTCATAATATATTTAGAATTCGTGATTTTATTATATTTTTCTATTAGATGCAGATTTCCTATATTCATTATTATTGTTCATTACTATATGATTCCTTATCTATTTTGGTTTTCTATGTAGCCTATATAAAGGCCCATACCATTATCTAATATTAATTATATTTTTATCCTCGTTTAATTTCCGTTGATTCATTGTTCAGTCTGTTTACGAAGATTATACGTTCATTCAAAAGCAGCTAAAGATGCAACAAACTTCATTTATTAAAGATACCCAACCAATGAACACAAACAAATCCTGCCTATAGAAGTGCTGTTGGTAAGAGAGACAACATTGTATTGTTGTTGTGGTGGTGCATGAAGAGTTTCTAAACCATCCAAATTGTTTTCGAAGTGTAGCCGTAACTCCTAATATCGACACGTGGCCAGCTAGCTATTTTGTTCATTTTGTTGCCTCTTTAGGGACATTTTACAATAGATAATTATACTAATTAATGTGTGACAAATCTTCATCTACGATTGAAAACACTTCTCACCAAAATACCTAATTTAATTATTAACAGTTTTTTTTTTTTTTTTTTTTTTTGGGTTAGAAAGATATATTATGTGTTTTTGAAGTCATTTCTCGAAAAAAGGGGCAAGTTAGGAGGATTAAATATATATAAGCAAGGGGAGACAAGATTACTCAACCCCACCCCGCATCAGGTTGTCACACCTAGATCCATATATATTATTACATCCGACTTCAGATTCATATCTAAATTCAGATAATATGCATATATATATATATATATATTAAAAAAAAGTGCATATTGATTTAAATATTATTTGAATCTAGATCCATATATCCGAAAGTCTAGACCGAGTGATCCGTAAAATCAATATGAATTTGAATCCATATGTAGCAAAATTCATATCTGAAAGTCCAAATCGATAATTCATAAAATCAAGTCTGAGTCTTGATCCGGATGTTGCAAAATTCATATCTATATCCAAAATTTACCTTGTCTAATTGCGAGTACTCAGTAGTTAGAATAAGTCAGGAAGTAATTTCTCAGGGCGTGTTGGCACATTGGATTATGGTGCATTAAGCACCTTGTATAATATTAATTAATGAAATATAATGTTTGGTGACAATATTATCCACCTCGTATTGTATTATTTAATGTTGTCTACACCGTATTAACGAATGATGAGGGGTGTGAGATTATGGCGTATTGCACTAAAAAATTAAAAAAATAAATTGTTTTTTCTTCTCTAATCAACAATATTATTTTATTCATTTTAAAATTAAAATAACAAAAAACTAAATTTAAAATATTATAAAATATTAAAAATTAATATTAAAAAATATTATCAAAATATTAATATTTATAAAAAATAATTAATTTTAATTTTAAAAATATTATTAAAATATTAAAAAATTATTATTAAATTATTTATAAAATATTAAAAATTAATATTAATATTAAAAAATATTATCAAAATATTAAATATTTATAAAAAATTAAAAAAATAATTAATTTTAATTTTAAAAATATTAAACATTTATAAAATACAAAAAAATTAATATTAAAAAATATTATCAAAATATTAAATATTTATAAAATATTAAAATTAAAAAATTTATTAAAAAATTATTATTAAATAATAAAAATTATTATTAGATTATTTATACAATATTAAAATTAAATAATACTATTAAAATTTTAAAAAAATTATATTAATATATTTATTTTACTATTAATATTAATATATTTATATATTAAAAAATAATATTAAAATAAAAAATAATTTTAATATAGTATAGTGTAGTACCAAACGCTGTTCAACATTAACATAATACAATAATATTTCAATGCACCTCAATACAAAACACCATGCATTAAATAATACAATATAGCTTAATACAATACAGTATGTCAAACGCACTCTTAATATATATTTTTTGGAAACGTTGGAAAACCTGCCGCAAAATCACCCAATCTGAGTTTAAGCGGATTAAGTAAAATCTTTGAATGTCCCAAACTTTTACAAAAAATACATCCCTGAACTCGAACCCAATATATGGCAAGCAAATTCTAAATTTTTACTACTAAACCACACTTACACTATTAATTGTTTGTTTTTTTTCCTTCATCACAATCATGTCAATCTTTTGCTTTAATACAAAGGTAAAATTCACTCATGAATTTGATTAAAACTTTTGTACGGATGGAATAAGAAGCCATTCAAAATAATAAATATTTCATGAAATAATTTCTTAATACAAACCCATTAATCAATTTGATTGTTTGCTGTTTCCTTTTTCCTTCATCTAAATCATGTCATTCTTTTGCTTTTAATATAAAGTAAAATTCACCCGTGACTTTGGTTAAAGATTTTGTACGGAACGTGTAAAGTGTCAACACTCTATAAAGAAGAAATTTCTTTCGTAGAAAATTGACTGAGAAACAAAATAGGGTTAAAATCTTAGGAGATGTATTCAATTGAGATTTTAAAAGATATTTTTTGGTTAAATAAGTCTTGTGATATTTAATTAAGATTTTTAAATAATCTAAAAAACCTTGTAGTATTCCATTAAAACTATTATGATTTTTTGAAGAGTGTATCCAAATCTAGTGATATTCAATCAGGATTTGAAACAAATAATATAAAGTCTTATGGTATTGAAAAACATAATTATTTTGAATGATTTTTTTTATATGTGTGATTGTGTGAGATTTTTTTAGTGAGAATTATAAATATCAAATTCTATAAAAAAAATTCTACCATAACCCATGAGACTTTTTACATGAGATTTTTTTGACTGTTAAAAAACAGAAAATGAACATACATGTTAGTTTTTCGTTAACAAGTTACTTGCTTATTAGTAATTTCTTCTTTTTTATTTCAAACAAAACAATATGACTTTCTTTTAAATGCAACTGGTAATGTCATTACTCCAATCATTTTTCTTAATGAATTTCACTTTCGAATAGGAAAATTCTATCACATTTAAATATAATTTCCTATATTTTCTTTGATGCCAGCAGAACTTCTTCAATCGGATAGATGATAATATACAAAGAGAATTTAGCACAACAAATATTTTTTCCTCGTTTCTCGCTAATTTTTTACTTGTATTTTTTTTAAAAGCCCAAATTTATGGGAAAAAAATATTTATCGATTATTAAGATCATTGATGCTGAGATGTTATCTTTTATTCATAGGTCAAAGGCATGACATTTGAAATTTTCGTAAGGCGAAAAGTTTTTGAAAATATTGGAGGGATTGAAAATTTTATAAATTAGCTACAGAATTTTAATTCCATTTCTAATTAGCGATGGAAAATCCGTCTCTATTTTTTAAAAAAATATTGGCGCCGAAATGATTAAATTTTTGGGGGATTGAAAATTTTAAAATTAGCTACGGAATTTTAATTCCGTTTCTAATTAGCTACGGAATTTTAATTCCGTTTCTAATTACCAATTAAAATTTAAAAAAAATGAAAATTTAAAATTTGCTACGAAATTTTAATTCTGTTTATAATTAGTGACAGAACAATTCCGTTTCTAATTAGCAATTAAAATTAAAATAAAAATGAAAATTTAAAATTAGCTAAGGAATTTTAATTCCGTTTCTAATTAGCGACGAAACAATTCTGTTTCTAATTAGCAATTAAAATTAAAATAAATGTCAAAATTTAAAATTAGCTAATGAATTTTAATTCCGTTTCTAATTAACGACGAAACAATTTCGTTTCTAATTACCAATTAAAATAAAAATAAAAATGAAAATTTAAAATTAGCTACGGAATTTTAATTCCGTTTCTAATTAGCGACGAAATTTTCATTCCGTTTCTAATTAGCGACAGAAAAACTATGTTTCTAATTACCAATTAAAATTAAAATAAAAATGAAAATCCTTACTTCAGTTACGAAATTTTAATTTTGTTTCTAATTACAAATTAAAATTAAAATAAAAATGAAAATTTAAAATTTGCTACGAAATTTTAATTCCGTTTCTAATTAGCGACGGAAAAATTCTGTTTATAATTACCAATAAAAATGAAAATTCTTGCGTTAGCTACGGAATTTTAATTATGTTTCTAATTAGCGACGGAATTTTCATTCCGTTTCTAATTAGCGACTAAATTTTCATTCCGATAATAATTAGCGACGGAAAAATTTCATTTCTATATCAAATTAGCGACGAAATAATAATCAATTTCTAATTGGCGACGAAAGTTTTTTCCGTCTCTAATTTAGAGATGAAACTTTTTTTGTCGCTAAATTATGTCCCTAATTTCATTATCTGTTTCAATTCCGTCGTTAAGTTTTGAAACAAAATATTCTGTCGCTAAAACTGTAATTTCTTGTAGTGAAGAGTCGGGCCGGGACAATTTCAGACACTCATTTCTAGGAAACCATTACTTCTGTAGAGCTTCCACGGAAGTTAAGCCCCCATACATGAGGTTATACGATGGATCAACTAACCGAGACGATCACGTCGTCCGTTACAAATATAATATGATATCTACGACCCTGGCTTCGCACCAATAGGAGGTTAGAATGCGTAGATGATTCAGAGAGACGTTAGCAGACCCAACCCTCACTTGGTTCATTAAACTATCGTACCAGTCTATTGGACCATACCAAATATTGGCAAACAAGTGTTCGTAGAACATTTCACAAGCTCTTGCAAGCTTGAGAAAATCACAGATGACCTCAACACAATCCAATAGTGGAAGAGAGAGTCTTTACAAAGCTATATGGCTCGCTTCAATAAGAAGATGATATCAATACTGGATCTCAATCAACCGACGGCTGTGGAAGCATTCTGAAATGATCTACTCACCGATAGTGGACTTTACTGAAAGTTGACAAAATTTTGATGCTACATCATGGACTAGGCCTTGGCCGAAGCCCAGATTGAGAATCGGTGGGAATATGACAAGAGGAACAAGAAGCGTGAAAGTTCCACCAGCCGCCATGAAGAGAAAGTTAGAAAGCTTTTTCATCAAGTTCCCATTGACTCATTGAGTTCTCATTGAAATATGATCAGCACAAGGAAACATTTGTAATATCAATACCTACAATATATGCTTAATCCGCATAAAATGCGGCCCCAATGCTAGTTTTTATAATTTTAAAAAGAAAAAAAAAAATATTTTTTAGGTGATAGAAAATATATCTTAGATGTGGCTCTTCATTTATATTTATACCCATGTTGTAAAGCAATGAAACAACGGTACTAAATAATTTATTCTTCTTCCTTTTTTACATCACAACATTCTTAACAAAATAGTTTTTTTTTTAATTGTTGTGATTCAATTGCAAAATATGTGATTTCGTGATTTATAATTGAAAAAAATAATTACGTGTCTTATATAAATCATCTAGTGACATGTCTAATTTAAAGTATTTACTACAATAGTTATTATTCTTACTAAATTTCTAAAACTTCATAAATTTGATGGTGACCCATCACCACTTTATCTATATGAGCAACAAAGTTAGGAAGCTTCAGTCCCCAAGGGGCCGGGCGTGGCTTGATGGTGTAGGGTCCAGGATCTCACCTTGAGGTTCTGGGTTCGATTTCAGGGGGTGTACTTCTTGTAAGAGCTTGGGACCGGTGGTTTTACCTGCGCCGCGGCCCAAAATGAGTGGTTTGGTGGCGGAGTTTCCAACGTTCAAAAAAAAAAAAAAAAAAAGTTAGGAAGCTTCATTAATTCTTAGCTTTTAATATTAAATTTAGGAAAATTAAAGTCTCACTTTGCAACTCAACTCAAATTAGAAACCAACCCATTCTTCAATATTAATATGAAGCTTCGCCTGCTTTGAATTGTCAAAATAAAACTAAATCAAGCTGAACGAGTATTGCATGCTTATAACAAAAATTCCTGAAAAATCAAACTGTTTAAAATAAATAATTTATTGGGATTGAATAGCCTTTCAAAGATTCCTACAATTATTATGAAAATAATTCATCTTTAGTTTATATATTTGGTTGTGGGGAAAAAAAAAATAAACATACTAAAAGTTTATCCTTTATAAAGAGCGAGGAGATGTTTATTATATAATTAATAAGCTCGAACCAATCTTAATTCTCACATTTTATGAAGTTGATCATAACAGTAAAAGAAAAATTTATCTGAAAGAAACTTGTTATTGAATTATCACAGTTACCATTTCAATGTCTAAAAGGGTGAGAGAAATAAATTGTGAACAATGGCGTTATTTTAATTTAAAATTTTGATATTTTAATTCATAATGAATATTAAAATTAAAATAATATATAATGATGTGAATTCATCAACCATTATATAACACATAATTTGTGCTAAAATTTTAAGTAAAAAGAAAAAGAAAGTAAGATAGCATAATCTAAATTTTAAATATATAATATTATTCATCCATTTTTCTATATCAATCATTTATTTTGATTATGATCAGCCATTTGGTTCTATTTTAGTGTCAATAATTTGTTCTGTAAAACACATTAATCGATTTGACTGGTAAAATTTTTGGAATCGATTTAATTTACAACAATCTTAGAGGGGATTACACTTAATTTACATATGAAATTATATTTGATTAGAAAACAAAAATAATAATAAATCAACAACAAATTTACCGAGTTTGTGCACTTTTTTCCTCTAGTCCTCACTAACTTGCTTTTGTCTTCAAACTAAATATTTTGTATTAACTAGGGATGGCAAAATCCGGATTCGGACCCAGATTTGGTCGGATCCGGAAGTATTTTAGTTAGTCCGAGTCTATCCGGTCATGATCCGGATACCCAGGTCTACCCGGTCCGAATTCGGATACCCGATTTATTATTATTATTATTATTTTCTTAATTTTTAATAATATTATTTTATATTTATATTTGGATTTTGTCAATTTTATTAGTTTTATTTCAATTCTTTTATATTTTTTAATTATATTCTATTATATATATATGCATATTATTTTATATTTTTCATTATATTTTAATTTATTATATTTATTTATTAATATTTTTTTTTTCAGGACCCGGGTCTATCCGGGCCGGACCCGTACGATCCCGGGTCCGAATTTTTAAGACCCGGGTTCGGATTTTTTAATCCTGGACCCGGGTCTACTTGAATCGTCCGGGTCTATGCGGATCCGGGCCGGGTCTCCTTGCCATGCCTGGTATTAACCCAAAGGGACTACCTCAGTATTAAAGGTATTTGGCCTAAGTGATTTGCTCATTTTTAAGTATGGGAAATTTTCGAGGACACATGACACAAGTCTCGAAAATTAATTGAGGTGTTGTAAGCTGACTTGAACACCTCAATTACCAAAAATATATATATATATATTTATATATATAATATTTTGTTCAACATTTTACTTAAACATATATGTGTATAAATATGAAATTATGCTTGGTTAGAAAGGAAAAAATAGTAATAAATCAACAATAAATTTAAAAGAAAATTTGTGCACTTTTTTCCTCTAGTCCTCCCTAACACCATAATCACGTGATCGTTAATGATTAATACGAATAATACAAGCTAGATAAAACTTTTTTCTTTTATCTTGTAGTGAATTATTTTGTATCTTTTACTCTGTGTGTATATATATATATATATTTATATATTTTTTTTCTTAAAAAATTAATCATATTTTTACTATGTGTTTAAAAAATCAAAAATACTATACATATATATAAATTATTACTTACAATATTTACACCAATTTTACTGTAATTACAGTGATTATTGTAGCATCACTGTAGCTACAATGAGAGGAGGATATAAATTATAAGTAAGAGTTTGTATACGTATATCATTACTCTTAAAATATATATATATATATATATGATTATACTATCATTGATTAATTTAACAAAATTGTCCAGATCTGATTTGTGCATGAAAGTTCAGTGGGGTCCATGTTTGACCCCAGTTTAAACTCTGGTAATAATAATAATTTTCACAGAGTTGCAGGCCTCTCTCTTTTACTTCAATAGTAGCTTTTGCAATTTTTTTTGTAGACAAGAGAATATAAAAAGAGGAGAGAGAAACCATCATCAACTCTCTCTCTCTCTCTCTCAATTTGTCATGTTCTTTTGGTGGGTTTGAGTTTGGTAGTTTTGTTCTGTAATCTTTTCTCTTCAAAAAAGCAAAAAAATAAAAATAAAAATGCAGCACAACAAATATGTCTGTACAATTTTTTTTTTGTCTTTTTAACTCAAAACTCTCTCTCTCTCTCTTTCTCTATCATTCAAGTTCCTTATTAATAAAAAATTAATAATGACACCAATTCATCATTTCTCATTTTTCTCTTGAAAAGAGTTTTTTTTTTTAATGATAAATATTCATCTTCCTCATCTCTATTTTCTCTCACACTCATATCAGAAAGTGATAAAAAGATTAAAGAATAGCCCACAAAGGGGGGGAAATAAATTTTTTTGTTAAAAGAATGAATGGTCTCACACATCTTGAGCCTGATTACTCTGAATTTGTTGAAGTTGATCCATCTGGAAGATATGGCAGAGTACTTACAATTTGCCTTTCCCTTTATATTTTTCTCAATTGAGTTTAAAGTTTCATTTTTTTTGGTTTCATTTATTTATTTATCATTTTTGTGCTTTGATTGTTGGTTGCAGTATAATGAGGTTCTTGGCAAAGGAGCTTCAAAGACAGTGTATGATTCAAAGTTCTAAGCTTTTATTGTCCTTTTTATATACCCATTTAGGATTTCTTCAGGATTTGTACATTTTGAGTTTTTTTTTTATTGTTTTACTGGATACCCATATCAGGAAATTTTTTTTTGAGCTTTGAACAAATTGGGTTGTTGATGGATTTGTGAAAGCAGGTATAGAGCATTTGATGAGTATGAAGGGATTGAAGTTGCTTGGAACCAGGTCAAGCTTTATGATTTCTTGCAAAGCCCTGAAGATCTTGAGAGACTCTACTGTGAAATTCATCTTCTTAAGACATTAAAGCACAAGAACATTATGAAATTCTACACTTCTTGGGTTGATACTGCTAATAGGAACATCAACTTCGTAACTGAAATGTTCACTTCTGGGACTCTGAGACAGTAAGATTTGTGATTCTTGTCATGTTCTTATGGTAATTTTGCTTCTAGGGTTACTGATCAGATTGCTGATTTGCTTTATGCAGGTATAGGCTAAGGCACAAGAGAGTAAATATTAGAGCTGTTAAGCATTGGTGTAGGCAGATCTTGAGTGGACTCCTCTATCTCCATTGCCATGACCCTCCTGTGATCCATAGAGATCTCAAGTGTGACAACATTTTTGTTAATGGAAATCAAGGAGAAGTGAAGATCGGTGATCTGGGCCTTGCTGCAATTCTGAGAAAATCTCATGCTGCTCACTGCGTTGGTATGTTTGCTTTACTCCACAATACCTAATCATATTAACTGGAAATGATTAGGGACCGACGTTATTACTGATTTTCCTAACCGCAGTAGTAAATTTTGTTAATTATAGATTTCTGATCTTCAAGTTTTTCGATTTTGTTTGGTTATATGGGAATTCGTTTAGTTAGGTTGAAGTTCATATATCTATGGTGCTCTTCTTTCTTCAGGGACACCAGAGTTCATGGCTCCTGAAGTGTATGAAGAGGCATATAATGAGTTAGTGGACATATATTCGTTCGGGATGTGCATTCTGGAAATGGTCACTTTTGAATATCCATATAGTGAATGCACTCATCCTGCTCAAATTTACAAGAAAGTTATCTCTGTAAGAGCACTCTTTCCCTTTTGATCTTGATATGCTTTATGTCTTTAGACGAAAAGACTAGATTCCATTAATGTGCTTTATTACTTTAGGGTAAAAAACCAGATGCTTTATACAAAGTGAAGGATCCGGAAGTTCGACAATTTGTTGAGAAATGTCTGGCAACTGTGTCTCTCAGGCTTTCTGCTAGGGAGTTGTTGAATGACCCTTTTCTCCAAATTGATGATTGTGATTCTGATTTGAGATCCCTAGACGACAGTAGAAAACTTGACGATATGGGTCCTCTCATAAGGCAACCTTATCTTGATTTTCATCACAGTCACAATTCCTTTAGTAATGAGGATTCTAACGGGTATGGCTATGAAATGCCAAACGAATGGGGATATTCTCCAGTTGAGGTTGAATCAAATGGAATTGAACTTTTTGAGTATCATGACGATGATCATTCTGCAGATGTTGACATTAGTATCAAAGGGAAGAGGAGAGGTGATGGCGGTATCTTTTTAAGACTTAGAATTGCAGACAAAGAAGGTTAGAGAAATTTTTCATTTCCTTTCCTTTCTGTACAAATCCATTGGATTATTACTTTCTCTTTTGTAGTGGAATTCAAAATACATTTTTTTAAATGTTTCTTTGCAGGTCGAATCCGAAATATATATTTCCCATTTGACATTGAAACTGATACAGCATTGAGCGTGGCAATTGAAATGGTTGCAGAGCTGGATATTACTGACCAAGATGAGACAAAAATAGCAGACATGATTGATGGGGAGATTGCTTCATTAGTACCCGAATGGAGGCAAGGGCCAGGAATAGAGGAAACACTTGGATTTGCAAATCAAGGCTTCTGTTTCAATTGTGCTTCCAATCGTACCTCTACTGGTTCCCTCATGGAATATTTTTCAAATCCTCATGGCACCAACAATCTGCAACTCCTTCAATGTTGTAGAAATGGATGTGCTTCAATGCACGGCCGGTTTGGAGAGATTACCTTTGAAGTTGATGAAGCTAAGCACCATTTGACTGAGGGTGCACCAAATGAATCAAGCCAATCTGACTGCTTGCATTATCAGGAAATTTGGGGTCAACATGAAAGCCGAGAACTTAGCTCAGTGGATTCCGGACATAGCCATTCTGATGAAGAATATGAAAAATTGAATCTGTCATTTACAAGCGAGTGTGATAAAGAAACGAAAGTGGAAAGAAAAACTTCATTGGATGCCAGAAAGTCAATTAGACACTTGCCAAATTCTCATTCTTTCTCTGCTGTTCCTTCAGCGCATTGTGACCTGTTGAACAATCACGAGAAAGAAATCCAGCAAGAATTGAGATGGCTTAGGGCGAAGTACACGATGGAACTAAGGGAACTTAGAGATCAACAATTAGGCATCATGTCGTCGGCTTCAAGTTACATCAACAAAGAGAACAAAACAGCTTGTGGCAGTTTGTCATCTCTCACACCAAGCCCTATACAAAGAGGCAAAAATGGATTTCACTTCAACTTCACCACGGACGACAAGCATTTTAGTTCAAACTGCCATGATCATATCAATAAGAGCAGCCCCAGGTCGGATACCCCAAGGGCCCGATATTGTGAGGCGATAAAGGAATCTCCTAGAACAGAGGACACAGCCTCGTGTTTCCACACCAGATCATTGCTTCCTACCTCTCTTCACAGGACAACATCCCTCCCTGTCGATGCTATTGATTTATAAATTCTGTAAGACACTCCTTGATTCTTTTAAACGTTCTTAAACTTATAGAGGCTATGTAATTATCAATCCATCCTTTTTGGCCAAGTTATATTAAATTTACCCTCAAGGTGCAACTAGCTTATTCTCCTTAGAAACAACATGCATCCAAGTTAATGAAAGACACAGCCTTGTTAGATCATCAAAATTTGATTCTTTATACTTGTTAAATCTCCCTAAATAGTTTTGCACTTTGGTGATGGATTTTATGGTTGTTAGGATCTCCCTCAAGTCTGTTGATTGTTCTCAAATTTAGACCAGAAATTTGAAGGGCTGCAGCATTACTCTAGTAATCATATTGACCCCAATGAGTAGAATTGCTGGTCCCCAAGGGGTGTGGCTTGGTGGTGTAGGGTCCAGGATCTCACCTTGAGGTTCTGTGTTCGAATCTAGGGGGTGCACTTCTTGTAAGAGCCTGGGACAGCCGGTGATTTTACCTGCGCCGCGGCCTAGAATGGGTGGTTTGGTGGCGGGGTTTCCATCGTTTCCAAAAAAAAAAAAAAAAAAAAAAAAATTGCTGCCAATGAGGCTTGTGGGGTATTCATGTGTAATGACTTGATCACTTGATCATGCATTATATAAGAGTCATATCATTGTGGCCATGCCCATAAAGCCATTATTGAGAGAGAGAGAGAGAATGGGAGAATTATGAATCTTATGATTGAGTTGGATGGCTGAGCTGCCAAAGAGGTGAATGAATTATTTGGCGCGTCAGTTCTAGCTGGCCAATGAGAAATTTCCCTAAGAAAAATCTTGCTAAGCCATTTGTAGACCCTACAAATTTTCTCTCAAATTATTGTGGAGATTTCAAAGAGAAGTAAATTTAAGACCCCACAAAGCATATTATATTCCATTACATGTATGCTCATAAACAAGATTCACCCACATGATCAAGATGGGTTTCTTTAATAGGAAATGGTCCACAATGTGGACTGGCATTTACACACCATTCAGCCTTGACTTTTCATGCAAATAAATAAATAAATAAAATTTAGAATGGTACATTATTTGTACCAATGTTGTACACTTTTATGCACTTGGATTTCAAACTTTTTCATGGTCAATTCAAATCACATCATGCTTTATATTGTTAATTAAGAAATGGGATTTTTCTCTCACTCTAAATTTGTCATTAGTTATCAAGAAAAGTTTGTGATAAATTATTATATGAGCAAAGTGGGCATGATTTAATTTTTTTTTTTCACTTTACCAAAGATTTGTTGCCTTCTCCAACACAAAAAAAAATCTGATAAATTGGTCAATGTCACTTATAGAGAGACTGATTTGTTAGCTTTACAAAAGATTTTGTTACCTTCTCAAGGAAAAGATCAAATAAAATCTTCAGTAACCAAATTAATGAATAAGGATAATCATCAACCCAATAAATAAACAAATTTAATCTGTCTCAAAAAATGGATGCCACTGGCAATAAGATTAAATGCATGGCTTGCAATGCATGATCATTTTCAATTTAGTCATCAGAAGCAACCAACATTATCATTATGCTAGTAACTGGCTTGTATATTATAGATAATGTGTGGCTGTGGCTGTGGCTGTGGGTGGAGTTGTCACATTTAAATGATTTGAGAACTTTTTATGTTTTTGCTTTCTAATGTTGATAATGGATCATGACAATGAAAGAAACTTTCCCTTTTCTTTTTTATCAGAATGTGAATACACCCACAGAAGCATATGGAAAGTGGAAAGACTTGGGGCATACAAAATTTTCTTTTTTAATAAAAAAGCTGAAGGGATTTCTTACACCTTGGTAGGCATATTCCTTTTTAACTAATTTTATGAAAAAGATTGCAATGACTAGACCTCACTCACTATATAGGATGTATTTGAATTCAATTTATCCAACTCCAAACCCTCAAAATTTTGTTCTTGGACCAACCCATCACTCCCCATTTGAACCTAAAGAATCCTAACCAACTTTGTTCATGAGCCCAGATTTGCTAAACTAAACCGAAAAACAAATAAAAAAAAAAAAAATCAAAGAGCTTTATGTAATTAAAATGTATCAGAAACAATTAGAAGCCTTCACTATCAGTTTTAGTGTGGCCATGACATGACAACATTTGCCAGACAAGTGAAGAGTGAAGACAAGAAACTCGCTCACAAGTCCTCTCTATTTCACATAAAAGCAAATATCATTTAAAGAAAATAAAGTCTAGAAATTTCTGCTGAACCAACGCCTGTCAATAATTTATGAAAGGAAATCATTGTTTGATTAAGGCCCTAGAAGTTTAACCATATTACGCTAAGTTTTTCAATACATATATATATTGTTATATTTTCTACACCATAATAATAAATAAAATCATCTTAAAAACAAAGTATACAAAGATTCTGGCGACCATCATCAACCCAGCTCCCGTCAATGTTAGTTAGGCATAATTCCACTATTCGTGGTCATACTCATGAACACACTTGCCAAATAAGTGAAGACAAGAAAGTTGCACCAACTACCAAGTCCTCTCTCAGATAAAATCTTTGTAAAAAAATAGTCTAAGAAACTTTTGCTGAACCAATGGCTATATTAGGCATGAATGGAGAATCCAATGGCTACCTATTTGATATCAGCACTTGCCCACCAAAGTCGTCAACAAAGACATCTCTATGGAAATGAAAGAGAATTCACTATATGCATATTTACTTTTGATTTACTGTGAACAGACCTTAAAAGAAACCAAACCAAACAAAACAATAGCCTTTTCCCACTGGGTGAGGTCAGCAACATGGATCTTTTGACGCTAAAGTATTTGAATTTTTGAAGAAAATACTTGGCCTTCTGTTTATTTCAGCACAGCAGAACACCCTTAACCAATTGTAAAGTTGCATTGTAATATAACTATCAACAATTTTTACTGTATTCACAACATCCAGATCCATAAAACCTTACAGAGGCCTCAAAAGCGGGTAATCTTCCAGTAGTTCCCTCTCTGACAGTGTGTCATTTTCATTCTGAGGTGTCCACAACACTTCTACTGCCTGTAAAATAATCAAAGCAACATTAAGGATGAAATTTAACGAAATCGATGATAAATCATGATTTTAAAGAATGCATCTACCATTATTTTGCTTGAGGGGATTGAACCAAGCTTTTGTAAGGCTTCTTTTAAGTCTCCACTGCCATTGATGCTAGGCAGCTTATGCACTCCTTCAGCAGCCACCAAGATTGTTATCTGCAAATGCAAGATTCATATTTGATAACAAAATGGAAAAGCTCAAGACAGCCAAAAAGGGAAATCGAATTTCTGGTCCTTAAACCATTATAATCATCCTGAAATTAGGCAACTCCATTAAGAATGATACAACTTTTTTGCAATTAGTAGATAGTATACTATTTATACATCAGTGACTGCATTGAATTTTCCTAAAGATGCCAATAATT
>SKCR01005986.1:0-116079 GCA_019454045.1 Zanthoxylum bungeanum | reverse complement strand
CAAGGCATATTTTGCCACAATGTATATTATTGTTTTTCATTCATTTTATTTCTAACCTAATACACTTTTACAAAAGAGAGACACCATGAGAAGAAGAAACCAAAAAAAGCTTGAGAAAGAAAGAAAACTTCAAAAGCTGGAAATTTAGTAAGTTTTCAAACTTGCTATTAGTAAGGAATATGTTCCTTAGGTTTCTAGGCTTTATATATGATATTCTTAGGATGTTTATTTCTTTGTTCCTTGTGGTTTTTGATGATGGAATTTTTGGAGAAGTGTGAAGCATGTGTAATGAAGGAAGTGTTGTGACTATTGTAGGTATAACTATTCTTTTAAGGTTTTTTGAACCCATGTTGCTAATCTAGAGTTATTGACCCACTCTTAAATGACCTAGATTTGATCTTGAGTGGTTTCATTGTGTTGAGACTTGGATTGGATGGAAGAATGATGATTGAAGTAATTGATTTAATGTATTTGGTCTAATTTGTCCAATTTGTGGA
The DNA here is from genome assembly GCA_019454045.1 of Zanthoxylum bungeanum. Classification (NCBI taxonomy): domain Eukaryota; kingdom Viridiplantae; phylum Streptophyta; class Magnoliopsida; order Sapindales; family Rutaceae; genus Zanthoxylum; species Zanthoxylum bungeanum. Next base: position 115,582 of record SKCR01005986.1, on the reverse strand, counting down.
AATTGAAACAATTAGGGTTCTTGACTAATTCCAAATTTGGGGGTTTTCATATATGTTGTGTATTTGTGTGTGTATATGATGCATATAAAGTTTCATGTTCATTGGATTACATTTAGATGTGTTTTGAGACATGAAATGACAAAGTGCACAATTGTGCTTCCTTGTGAGGCTCTCGGCCTTGGTGAGATAATTTGGGGATTTTGGGCTTTGGTGTTTTTTTGTGATGTTATGGACATCGTAAGTTCTCTTAGAAATGATTTAGAATCATTCAAAATTGATTGGATCAATTTCGGACTAAAACGACAAACGAACCAAGCAGGGCATTTCGGTAATTCACTTAAAATTGTTTTATTGAATTATTTTCCATAATTGATTATTGGAATATTAATAAAGATGTTATTTAATTAATCCGAGAAAAATTTTTGAAATCTGAAAATCGGATTTCACCGCTTCCGCAAGCGTTACCGGATTCACCCCCAAACACCCATGCACTTCTTCCATTACCTGCTGAGCCTCTTCTTTCTTCAAACATTTCAACTGAATACCATTCGCCTGCCTCTTGTACAGTTCCCCTTTCAGAATCACATATTGAGAAGCTAACCTTTGAATAGCCAACCTGTCTTTTCTGCTTGCCCCTTCTGGGAATTCTCCGCGTTCCAGATACCTCTGAATGTCATGATACCAAGGTTTCCCGTCATCGACCTCTACTTCCATTATCTTTTCTGTCTCATACACCGGTTTGCTTGCCGTTGTCAGTACAAGTGGTCTCATTACCAGTTTCTCTGGATTCTCCCAAGTTGCTGCAAGTGTAGCTAATGCATCTGCCATCTGATTCTCTTCTCGAGGCAAGTGCCGAAACTTACAGTCAGAGAGGGCTTGTGCCAAGTCCCTGAGGTGAAACAAATAAGGCTTCAACCGTTCTTCCTTTAATTCCCATTCTCCTTGCATCTGTCGAATCACCAACAATGAATCTCCATAAACCTCCACATTCTCGGCTTTCAAGGCTGTCAGTGCAGTTAACCCAAAAGCACAAGCTTCGTATTCAGCCATGTTGTTGGTTACTCCAAATGTCAACCTCTTGGCCATAGGTAAGGTTTCTCCTTCTGGGGTTACTATTACAATACCGATCCCGGCTCCTTTGCAGTTCACTGCTCCATCAAAATACATTTTCCATCCCTGAACTGCTATTGCTTGAATCTCCTCGTCTGGGAATTCAAACTTGTACCGATCTCCTTCAACAGGTTGCAATGCCAGGAATTCCGCCACGGCTCGCCCTTTGATTACCTTAGAAGTGAGATACTCGACATCAAATTCTGTCAGCAATACTAACCATCTGCCCAACTTTCCAACTAGTGAAGGCACTGAATGCAGATACTTCAAAGGATTCTCCTTTGCCACTACCTGGATCTTATAAGACTGGAAGTAATGCCGCAGTTTTCTGGAAGCCCACACTACTGCTAAGCAGATCTTTTCCACTTCTTGATAGCGAGCCTCATACGGGAGCATTTTCTTACTCAAGTAATAAACTGCATGTTCCAGCCCTGTCTCATCTGCCTGTACTACCATCGCCCCCAGTGCTTCTGGTTCTATGGCCAGATATAATGTCAAGGGTGTGCCTGGTCTCGGAGGTCTCAATACAGGAGGCTTCACCAAATATTCTCTGACTTTATCAAAGGCTGCTTGACACTGCTCATTCCACTTTACTGGCTGGTCTTTTCTCAACAGTTTGAAAATAGGCTCACATACTGATGTTAACTTGGCAATGAACCTGCTGATGTATTGGATTTTCCCCAAGAAGGCTCTGACTTCCTTTTCTGTCTTCGGTGCTGGCATTTCAGTAATTGCCTTGATTTTCTCGGGGTCCACTTCTATTCCCCCCTTCCAACTGTGTGGCCAAGCAACTTGCCTGACGTTACTCCGAATACACATTTCTTGGGATTCAAGCGCAAGTTGTACTTATCAACTCGTTCGAGGAACTTCTCCAAAGCTTCTATATGTCCATCCCTTGTTTCTGACTTCACCATCATGTCATCCACGTACACTTCTATCTCTTTGTGCATCAAATCATGGAATAATGTGGTGGCCATCCGCTGATAAGTGGCTCCCGCATTTTTAAGCCCAAATGGCATTACCCTGTAACAGTAAGTTCCCCATTCAGTGACAAAGGCAGTCTTGTGCTTATCTTCTTCTGCCATGAGAACCTGATTGTATCCTGAGAACCCATCTGCAAATGAATACATGGCAGATAAGGCTGCACTATCAACCAGTACATCTATATGTGGCAAAGGAAAGTCATCTTTCGGACATGCCTTGTTAAGATCTCTGTAATCAACACATTCTGACTTTGCCATCTTTCTTCGGCACAGGCACGATGTTTGCCAACCATTCTGGATACTTTACTACTTCCAGAAACCCCACGTCTATCTGTTTCTTGACTTCTTCTCTGACTTTCTCAGCCCATTCTGGTCTCATCCGTCGGAGTTTCTGTTTTACTGGCTTCATATTCGGATAAGTTGGAATTGCATGTTGGGCGATGCTTCTGTCTACCCCAGGCATGTCCTCATAGGACCAAGCAAATACTTTGGCATACTTGACCAGCACTTCTTCTAATTTTTCCCTTTCTTCGGAAGTGACCTCACTTGCAATCAAGATTTCCTTGGGACTCTCAGTCGTACCAAGGTTGAATGTGTTTGTTTTGGTGGAGTTGATGTCAAATATGCTCAAGTCGTGTAAATTGGGAGACTCAGACAAGTAAGCGAAAGGAACGTCTTTATTGCAAGCAGAAGTGGGAATACATTCAAATAAATCAGAGAGATAAACATCCTCATCTTCCACAGATGCTTCATCTCCCAGAGCTGGGTCTTCCTTGGTTTCCACATTCTCTTCAAGGGTCAGGCTCTCCTATCATCAACTCTTCCTCCCATTTTTCTTCTTCTTCTTCTTTGCAGCTTCTTCTATTATCAGCTTCTTTCCCAACACGTCCTGGAAAATCTCAAATCCAGGCACCACTACCCCATTGACTTCTACTGGTTCAGGCTCCCCTTGGTATCCCGAGGCCTTCACAAAACAGTCTATTAGTTTTAGGCCTTTCTTCTTGGCCTTCGGCTTATCTTCATCAGATCGGTACCCCAAACCCCTTCGAGTATTCTGCCCTCTAAAGTTGGGCAATGAGGAACCTTTACCTGGTTCAAATTTCATCTTCTCCATAATCTTCGCTACCTTGGGGTCCACCCATTCCTCAAAAGTCGCCGACACTTGGAACCTTGTGAGAGGTTGTATTTCTAAAGCGGCTACTGCATTATCTACCTCGGCTTGAATGATGATAATTTTCCCCTCGTGTGGGAACTTGATCATCTGGTGTAAAGTAGAGGGCACGCCCCCAAGCTTATGGAACCAAGGTCTTCCCAACAGTAAGGCAAAAGTAGCTGGGATGTCCAGTACAGTAAACTCCACCTCATCTTCCACCGGGCCAACCTTGACTATTGCAGCAAAAGTCCCATCGACTCCTCGTTTGCTATCATCGTAGGCTTTGATAGTCATGTTGGAGGGATTTAGATCTGCCTTCTTCATACCCAGCCTCGCTAGGATTTTCAATGGACAAACATTTATGGACGAGCCGTCATCCACCATTACACAGGATGTTTTCTTGCCCCTGACTTCAGCTCGGATGAATAAAGGCCTGTTGTGATTTCTCCCTTCAGCTGGGAGTTCTTCATCAGAGAAGGTTATTTGTAGAGCCTCTCTCTGTACTGATCCCACAAACAACCGGATTGGCATCTTCTGGTACCACAATTTTGCTCAGAGCTTCTACCATAGCCCGCCTGTGTTCTCCAGATGCACACAATAATTCCCAAATGGTGACTTGTGCTCGAGTCTTCTTTAATTGCCGCAGTACTGTGTCATCTTCAGTATTCTCAGCATTCTCAGTCACTTCTCGGCCTTCTTCCAGGACTTCTTTCCCCTTTTCAACTGTATCATTGTAAAAACGCCCACTCCGGGTCATACCTTTTACTTCTTCCTCATCACTGCTTGAGAAATTTTCCCAGAAATCCTTCTTCTGTTCTGCCTCATCTTCATTACTGTCCCAAATACCAAGGCAAAAGGCTGTTTGGTCAAAGGTTTGCAGGACAAGGTCTTCTGGCAGGCCAGAGTTGATCATGTAAGTAGGTGGGGGAACAGAGTGATAATTGGGTAGAGGGTTACGGTGAGTGTTTGGCTGGTCTTTTTCTGGATCAGGGATTTTGCGGGAGTCAATCAGGTCTTGTATTTCATGACGGAGGCGGACACAATTATCAGTGTCATGGCCGCGTTGCTGGTGGAAATGGCAGTAAGTAGTAGTAACGTTCATATCCAGGTATGGTGGGAGAGGATTTGGAAGTGGCTTGGGCTCTAATGGCTTTAAGAGTCCTTGTTTCAACAACTTCTCCAGCACTTTGGACAAGGGTCTGCCCAAATTAGAAAAACGCCTGTTCTTTATGGCCGCAACTTCTGCGGTAACAGGCTTGGTTCCTGAGGGTCCTCCAATAGCTCTTTTGTTCAGGCTATAGAATTTTCTGTTCTCAGCCTCTTCCTCTTCAATATCCATGACAGTTTCTCTCAACTGTCGGAAATCTGTGATCATGGAGGTCATCCTCCTCAGCTTACCATAAATAGAGGGCTTGGTGCCCTTGATGATCATCTTTATCTGGTCTTTCTCTGAGGGTCGAGTCTGCATTTTCAGAAGCTGGCTCCTCCAGCGATCTACATAGTCTTTGAAGCTCTCCTCCGGCTTCTGTTTAATATTCTCCAGATCCCGGAGTGACAGATCAATCTCCAGATCAGTAACATATTGCTTCAGGAAGGCATCAGCTAACTCCCTCCAGTCTTCCTTCACTTTCTTCTCAAGACTGTGGTACCATACAACAGGAGCTCCCTCAAGTGACATGCCAAACATTTTCTGCACCTGACGCTTCGACAAACCCACTGAACTCATGACTGAAACGTACTGGCGGAGATGGACCCTCGGATCCCCATTTCCATTGAACTTGGCCATATCCGGCATCTTGAACTGAGCAGGCAACTGTTCCTCAAAGGTCATGGAATCATAATCCAACAAGTCTTCATGTTTCCCCTTCAGTTTACGGGTAACAGACTCCATCTGGTCACGAAGTTTCTGTATTTCTGCCTGATTCCCAGCCATCTTCCCAGCAGCATATTCGGCCATATCATCATCAAATATTGGAGCATCATCATTTACCCTGTTCTGAGGCTCTTCACGCCTCTCATTCTCAGAACTTCCCCCAGCCCGGGGTGCAGCCATATTTGACATGGCAGCAGTAAGTGCTTGCAACTGTTCTGTCATTCTGGTGAGATTTGCCTCAATCTGATCCATTCGGGATCCCTCGTTGACAGATTCACTCATTCTTGCTACTGGCTTCTTGGTGAGTCTTTTCCCTTCCCTAACCCAACAGGTATCTATGATGGCTTTGGAAACATAAGGGTTAGCATGATGCATGTATGCGTGAGGTGTATAAGATGTGTGCAATACATACAAATCAGCTTATTATCATTTCAAAGTATTCAATCATACTATTGCGCAGTGCAAACTTGTCCCAGTTGAAAAGGCCCAACAAGTTTACATTTTGCAATAATATAACTAAATAACTCCAAATAATAAGAAGCCCAAACACAGAATGGCCCATTGACATTTTAGAAGCTTTTGGCCCAATGGTCAAAGGACATGAACTTGTCCCTGTTTAAATGGCCCAACAAGTTCACATTTATTGACAATCAGTCCAACTGAATCCAAATGATAATGGTCCAAAACACAAGCAATAGTAAATAATTTCTAAGAGTCATAAAACTACGGTTTATGTGTAGGTTTTAGGAATGTAAACAAAGGCCCTTATTGACAAAGGATTACCCACAACTAGGACTCCCCACTCAAGGGTTCAAACGACCAAGTGGGTGCACCTTATATGTCAACAAGTTAAGGTATGTGACTAACTGTCAAATGGACTTCCCGTTGTAGATTCCCCAGAGGGAAGGTGGAGCGAGGCTCTCTTAAGTACCCTAGCCCCTTAGGCTCTTATCGCTTGGTGACAGGAATAAACAACGAGTCCTCCAAATTAGTCTATCACATGAGATGATTATCTAGATGCCTTCACAGCTTTTCCTTATAAAAAGGTAGTGAATGAAGGAAGACACCAACCACCCCCTAGGAAAATGATTATCTAGGTGCCTTCACAGCTTTTCCTTATAAAAAGGTAGTGAATGAAGGAAGACACCAAACCATCACCTAGCCCTAGCAATGCCTTTGATTAAATTCCATAAACCCACAGTAAACATGGTTAATTAATACACAAATCCAAACATTACAAGACAATATTTCGAGGCCGATTCTCTATCCCCAGTGGAGTCGCCAGACTGTAGGACACAGAAATTGGGCGACGCATGCTGTTCAGGCTCGCGGCCCGGTTGGGAGTACGGAGTAGCCCGCGGGGGACTAAACCGGAGAATAATGGAGTCGCCACCCGGTGTGAACGGGAAAATGATTTAAGGCCGCACTCACCCCTCGCAAGGGAAGACCTCAAACCGTTGGGTTCGGAATGGTCCCTTACTTATGTCGTTTGTAATGAATGGATTTGTGCAATATTAACCAAGTCTACTCAACATACATGTTGGTCAAAGTAGTCTAAATTCTAGGTTTGCATGCTTCAACAGTAAACTTTTCATAACGGCAAACATTCGCATCACACATCAAACATGCTACATACATAGTAATCTAAACATACCTTAACTTAAATTCCTCATATAAAAGGTAAATAACTAAAACATGCTTGAAATAAAAAAACAACATTCTAATGGCCTAATCATGCTCAAATACAAGTTGGATGAAATGAAATACATGAATCTTTCGAGTGGTACGGGGCATTGTATCCCGAGTGCAAACCATAATACCGTCCATTCGGATTCGGCTATGGAATTTATGTCCGGGTTTCCATCCGATATACCACAAGAAAGAACACATATTCCATTCACCCGAAATCACATAATACACTAATGCGAAATAAAATAAATTACATGCTTTCTAAATACTAATTCATGCGAGAGAAAACTTAAATTACATGCTTTCTAAGTTATATGAAATAAAATAAATTACATACTTTCTAAAGAATTAATTCATGCAAGAAAACTTAAATTACATGCTTTCTGAATTACTAATTCATGTGAGGAAAATAAATTACATGCTTCTAATTCATTAATTCATGCGAGGAAAATAAATATCATATGCCCTCAGGTCTAACCTTTTGCGTCGTCTATTGGAAATGCGTTTCACGGCCGTCGGAAGGGTTAACACTCCGCAACTTTTCTGGTTCGCTGGTTCGCCTTTTCTCTCGCTGTTCCGCTGATTTGCTCGCTGTTTTCACTTCGTTTCGCTGCCGTTCAGGTCTTCGTACTTTGCTCACTGGTTTGCAGTGAATTAGGGGGCTGTTTTGGGGTGTTTTTGTCTCAGTTTGTTGGCTGATTTTTGGACTGTTTAAGGACTGTTTTGGGTCACTGTTTTGGCTATATTTTGGGTGATTTTTTGAACTGTTTTATGGACAGTTTTGCGGGCAGATTTACGGTGAGTTGTGAGGCAGTTCAGGTGTTGAAATGGAGGGGGGTTTGGCGTGAATCAGAGGCTGATTTTGAGGGGTCTTATGGCCGTGAGCAAGGGCTGATTGTAAGGGTTTTTGGCGTGCTTGGTCAGTGGGCAGCTTTGGACAATGGCGTTTGAGATTGATGGCAGGTGGCTTACGCTAAAGAGGGCAGGTGTGGCTAGTGGTTACGTGAAAGGGAGTGTGTGCATGGGCTGTTGAAGGGTTATTATGCGGTAGTTTGTGAGGCAGTGGGCGTGTGCTGTGTGGCTTGTGCGTGAGGGAGAGCTAATATGAGTTTCCTGGGCGATGTGGGATTGAGGGGTGTGTGAATTGTGAAGTGTTTGTGCGTGAAGGGGGGCTTGAAATGGAGAGGGTATTTCCCAAGCGATGTGGGACAAAGATGAAGGGATGTTTGATGTGTTAGGGGGGGCTGTTTTCCAGGGGTAATTGGCGTGAGTGGAGCTGTTTTTTCAGGGGTGTTTGGCGTGAATGCAAGGGCTGAATGAGGGCTGATTTGGGCGCTGGTTGAGAGGCAGAATAGAGCTGATTCAGAGGCAGTTAGGCGTGTGTTTTGAGGCTAAATGAGGGCTGAATGGGGCCTGAACTGGAGCTGATTAGGGGCGTGAGGATGGGCAGTGAAGGAGAGGACTTTGGGCGTGTGTTGTAGGGGAAATAAGGGGCTGGTTTATGATCTCCAAATGCTAAGTGTATGCTCAATATGTGCTATCAAAGTGCTAGGTATGTGCTCTTGATATATGTTAGGTCTTTCAAGGCAGAAAATGAGGGTTTATATAGGCAACAAAGGTAAGCATTTATTAGGTAGGCCAAAGACAATTAATTTGATACCAAACTTTGTTGAAAGGTGGCATATAATTGTGATATCTTTGTTGAAAATGATCAAAGGTTGTGATATAATTGTGATCTTTGTTGACAATAAAAGAAAGGTGATGGAAAATGAAGAAAAGAAGATGAAATGGTCATGGGCGTGGGGTTTCATCATAAATGGTGTAGGGTTGTCTTAATAAATGCCTTGGAAAGTTTGTTGAAAATGAAGGTTATGGTAAGTTTGAAGTCAAAGGTGTAAATTAGGCTTGGTAGAAGGGTAAATCTTGTTTGAATAGTGGATGGGGGGTGAAATTTGTGTGTTGGGCGTGGGCTTCATGCTTAGTGGGCTTGGTGTTTGATTTGTCTTGGTTTTATGGGCTTTGGATGGGGATTTAGGTGTTTAGGTGGGCTTGGAAGGGTTTGCGGTGATTTTGGGCCAAAGGTATGCCTCGAAACGAAGATTCAACAAGCGAACTCCGAGCGATTTTAGCGAATCAAAACCAATAACATGTCAATTCTTGGCTTTTCCTTTCCGACGACCATTGTCCATGACTTCCACGACTTAAAAGGTGGTGCCTCCTTACGAGACTCATCATTGGGCTCGGTATGCAAAAATGCAATGCCTACAGGAAGGGAATCGACATTTCGTTAACTTTACCGCATGGTTAGTCCAAGCTCACTCGTGGACTCGTTTTTAAAGCATCTTTGGCCTAAAACCCAGAACCATTAACCTTGGCCCAAACCCCTCCACCAACCAAACAAAAACAACACATAGCCCACCACTTGGCCCACAACGCCCAAGGCCCTCAAAATACAACCCAATTAAATAAAATATTAATTAAATAATATACCAAATTAAATAAATAATTAATTAAATCATATACCAAATCAAATAAAATATTAATCAATACCAAATTAAATAAAACATTAAATAAAATCATGCCTAATTAAAATCAATCAACAAAATATTATTCCTAATTAAAAATATTGTATTCCTAACTTAACAAATTGCATGCCTAATAACATAAATCAAATATACTAACTTCCTAATTTAGCCAAGATATGTCTCCAATCAAATATAAATTTTCCTAGTAAGACACTAATTGGTTTGTTTCCTTATTTAAAACCCATGCACAAACAAGCAAACCCTAATGGATCACTATAAAAGTAACACAAAATCAACCCTATTGCTCTCCTCTCTCACGTTAAAAAGCCAACAAAGAAAGAAAAAAAAAATAAAAAAAACCCCTAGCCATTGCCTCTCTCTCGGACGTTGAAGAAAAAAAAGACAAAAATCATAAACCCTAATCACGTCACAGCCTACCCTGACACTCAAATAAAACCACGACACCATCACTCATCACAAAAAAAGGCACTTCCTGCCACAAAGTAAGCCTCACGCCACCTTAAATCCATAAAGCCTCACACCATAAAGCCTTCACGTTGCCACCATCTGCCCCTCCAACAAGCCAACTACTTCACAAACAAAGCATCAATACCTAACGAACCCTCACCGAGAGCCCACCCAAACTCACGCACACAAGCCCAACAGCCCCTCACTCCCTCTTCACACAGAGCACACATCCCTTGCATTCACATATAGCTCATAAGACCCCCTTCCACAGCCCCTTAACCTTCACTCACTTCTCACGTCCCCCACAATAGCCAGCAACACGTAAGCCACCTAATCCTCACGCCATGAACCAACATCCCTCACACATCAAGAACCTTTAACGCAACTAGCCTTCAAGCCCTCATGCACACGCAAAAACTGCCACCAATACAGCCTTCATTCACACATTAATAACAGCCCCCCTAACCAGCCTAAAATCAGCCCCACAACAGCCCTAATTCTGCCTCAAAATAACCCTCAAATTGCCGTGAAAACTGTCCAAACAGCACCAAAAATTCTGCCCCTGAAACAGTCCAGAATTTTCCCTAAAAACTACATCAAAAATAGCCCCAAAATAGTGACAAAATACAGCCCCAATACCCTTAAATAACTGCAAAAAACAGTCCCATATTACCTTAAAACAGTGACCAGAAAAATACAACACAAACAGCAGCGAAACGGAGTGAAAACAACAACGAGGAAAAACGTTGGATTAGTGAACCAGAAAAGTTGTGGAACATCGACCCTTCCGACGGCCGTGTAATGCAAGTCCAAAAGTCGACGAAAAAGGTTAGACCTGAGGGTATTTTTCACATCCGGTTTCAGTTGTATTTTTATTATTTATTGAGTTTCGTTTGCATGATTATTATGGAGTGATGCATGATTGTGGCCTTTGAATAGATAAAAAATGCATGTATTGTGAAATGGTGTATGTTGGAGCCCTTGAATAAAATAAAAAGTGTGTCGCTCTCGTGGTGGTATATAGGATGGAAACCCGGACATAAATTTCATAGCCGATTCCGAATGGACGGTAGTATGATCTGTACTCGGGATACAACTCCACGTACCACTTGAGTAAACGACGCATATTTCATTTTATGTTTTTTTGATTTGTTTATTATTCGCTACTTGATTTCCGCATGTTATTTGTTTATGTATGATGTGTGATCGAGCGCATGGGCTTAGTAAGTTGGATTAAAGGTCCCTATTTTGAGGGGTTAAAATCTTTACCACGATGCCTTTACCGCGCCGATTGATGTATATTCGGTTGAATGTAAGATGTGTTCAATCGGTATACAAAGCGATATTATTGTCTTTATTTTTATATGCATGATGTGATCGAGCGCATGGGCTTAGTAAGTTGGATTTAAAGGTCCCATATTTGAGGGTTTAAAATCCTTTACCATGATGCTTTGCCGTGCCGGTTGATGTAATTCGGTTGAATGTAAGATATGTTCAATCGGGTATACGAAGTCCGATATTATTTATGTTATTTTTTATATGCATGATGTGATCGAGCGCATGGGCTTAGTAAGTTGGATTAAAGGTCCCCTATTTTGAGGGGTTAAAACCCTTTACCACGATGCTTTACCGCGCCGATTGATGTATATTCGGTTGAATGTAAGATGTGTTCAATCGGGTATACGAAGCCGATATTATTGTCTTTATTTTTATATGCATTATGTGATCGAGCGCATGGGCTTAGTAAGTTGGATTAAAGGTCTCCTATTCTGAGGGGTTAAAATCCTTTACCACGATGCTTTGCCGCGCCGGTTGATGTATATTCGGTTGAATGTAAGATGTGTTCAATCGGGTATACGAAGTCTGATATTGTTGCCTTTATCTTTGTACGCATTGTAATGAAAAGCGCAATGGGCTTATGGTGTTGGACTAAAAGGTTCTCTATTTGGGGGAAGAAAAGCCTAAAAGGCTACCTTTACCACGATATTTGTCGCGTCTTTCATCTATTGATTGCATCATCTATCATTGTCTTGGCTCAATCTATTATCATTGGTGTACCCATGTCATGATAGCATTTGGGCATTATTTCTCGCGGTATATAGGATGGAAGCCCGAACATAAATTCATAGCCGATTCCGAATGGACGGTAGTATGATCTGTACTCGAGATACAATTCCACGTACCACTTGGAAAAAGGCCCACGCACGTGTGTGTCAATTCTAGATATCTTTTCTGCATCACATCACGACATGTCTATTTTAGCGTATAGTTGTCTCTTTTTACCTTATGCATTTGTATTACCTCTTTAGTTATCTATTTCCATTATGCGCTTAATTGTCTTTCCTTAATATGCATGCTTGTAAGAATGTTATTTGTATGCGCTTCTGTGTCTACCAATGTGAAATTGTATGCTTCCCGTATGTCAATTTATCTTTATGCATGAATTCAGACATAAATTATATGCAAATAGGTTGTATGCAAATATGAAAATGTGTTATATGTAAACTTAGATATGAGCTTTGTACCTATGCATGCAAACTTATGAGTAAATTATCCTTGGAAATATGTTACTTAGGCTTGGTAAGATTATTGCACAAATCATTTTATTACAAGTGGCATAAGTAAGGGACCATTTCGAACCCAACGGTTTGAGGTCTTCCCTTGCGAGGGGTGAGAGCGGCCTTAAATCTTTGTCCCGGTTCACACCGGGTGGCGACTCCATTATTTCTACAGTTTAGTCCCCCGCGGGCTACTCCGTACACCCAACCGGGCCGCGAGCCCGGATTAGCATGCGTCGCCTAGTTTCTGTTCCCACAATTTGCAATATTAAATGTTATAAATTAAAAAAATATCATTCGTCGTTATAAATTAAATGTTAGTTGTACTAATATTTAAATTATTGTTTTTAATTAACAATTGGACTGTATTCAAACTATTCATTTATAGTTGATTTTATTATTGGATTATAGTAATCAATATAATTTATTTTATTCTATTAAATATAGTTGATTAAATAGTTGGACTATTGTAATCATTATAATAAATAGTACCGAAATCGTTGATTAAATAGTTGGACTATTATAATCAAGATAAAATTGAAAGATTGGCATTTAAAATATAATCCTGGGGAAAATGTATTAAAACGACTTTAATTTTCAAATTGGGAATAAATTTCAGGATGGTCCTGAAAAATAATAAGTTACTTTATTTGATAAAATAACATATTATGCCTAAGCCCGGAGTTAAGGAAATAGTGGAGCATAATCTTTGGAAGATTTATGTGATGATAACTTTAGTGCTTAATCCATTAAGCTTGTCGCTAGTAGATTCCTTAATTTCTGAATCAGAACTAAGAATTAGATTCTTAAAGTATGATAAAGAAATTGAAGGATCTTTATAAATCTATACTTAGATTTTAGAAGTACTAAAATTGCAATAATAACTCTTGGAGAATTAATGACTATTCTCAAGGAGACAAAGTCAAAGTTTGCAATTAGGCAAGTAGCGCAAGGCGCACCTTACTTCGATATTCTAGAAGGCCAAGGCTTGGCCAAAGGATCTAGAGTTTTGAAACGGGCACATGCAAAATCATTATAGTCTTCTGGGATGATAAATGACATATCCCAAAATGTCTGCCTAAATTGTGGAAAACTGGATCGCGGAAGCGTGACTGCCGTTTAGACAAAGCAGACATGAAGGAATTGAAGAACGAGCAAGGCTCTGACTTCAAATATGTTTGTCATCATTATATTCACTACTAGTATTAAAATTGGATTTTAGATACTTAGTGTGACATAAATATATATTGATGTTCAGAATCTGTTTTGAACAGGATACTGACTTCAATTGAGATTTAATCTATGGATTGGAAACGGGACGAAAGTCGCTATTTTAACCGTAGATACCTAAGTTTAGGAACTACCCTCTGGTGTGTACCTAAATTAGGAAACTGTATAATGTAACTAGTTTGACTAGATACATTATCTTTATATCAGTTGTTTAACCCGCTGCAGGTGAACCTTTATATTCTAGAACACTAAAGTGTTTTATTATATAAAGATGATATTGAGATAAACACATTAGATGTGAATAACAGCATTTATATTTTGAATATAAATAAATCTCAAATATATAAAATGACAAACATAGAGCTCAAACTGATTTGATCAGAGAGAATTAATTGTGGCATTGTTGCCTGGGACACAATTAAACAAGATCGTATATCCACACTTTTGAAAAGTGGGTACTCGTACTAATTTGATTCTATCAAATAAAGTCTACGAATCTAGTTTATTGGGCAAAATGCCTATAACACCTTTACTTGGTAAAAGTGCAAATGTCACGGATCTGTTAGCCTTAGTTCATAGTGAAGCAAGTGGGCCCATGTCTAGCTAGGCTAGATGTGGATATGAATATTTCGTGACCTTTACGGATGTGGCATCGCGTTATGGTTATGTGTTTCTTTTTGAAGAACACAAATCGGAAACTTTTAAAGTTTCAACACGAAATAAACAAACAGATCGGCTGAAGTATTAAACTGTCACGGTAAGACCGTAATGGAAAATACTTAAGCAATAAGTTTCTAAGATACTTGAAAGAGTAAAGTATTCTTTCAAATGAGGACTCCTCCCGGAACACGTCAGTTTGACGGTGTGTCCGAACTGAGTAACCGAATTTTGTTGGACATGATAAGGTTAATCATGAGTCGCTCTGAGCTACCATTTCCTTCAACGAATAAGCATTAACAGTGCAAGAACTTATTTTGAATAAGGTTCCATAAAAATCTGTTTGACAGATATCATATTAGATATGAACGGGAAAGAAACCGAGTTTTACATTCCTGATAATTTGGGTATGCTAGGCATATGTTTGGATGATACCAAACTAGAACCCAAGTTGGATAAGTGCCAATTGTAGGTTATCCTAGGGATACCATAAGTATTGTACTTATACAACTCATGAGAGAACAATTAGATTGTTGCTCGCCATGCGGTTTTCCTAAGAGGAATACCGATATGCAATTGTAAGTGGGAGGATAGTAAAACTCGATGAAAATCAGAGCAATACTATTCAAGGCACCGAATCCTTAATGGAACACAAATAGTTCATCAAGGATGAAACTATACCATTAATCTTCGTATACACACGAACCGCGTATGTCGGAGAGAGTCAGAAAACAACCTGGGGTATGGGTTTCTGATCTCACCTCATAAAGATGTCTATCTTGTTGAGGTATACCAACTGACTACGTATGAGGATGTGATACAAGGTATCGACTCCCTATTATGGCAAAGTGCCATGATATCCGAAATGGATTCCATGTATATCAACAAGTTTAGATACTAGTTGATGTACCATAAGACATTGTGCCTATTGGTACTTTATAAGTCTTCAAGGAAGACGTACATGGAAGGCAACATACAAACGTATAAAGCTAGGCTTTTAGCGGAAAGGTATCGTTATCAACATTGTGTTGATTTCGATATAACCTTTTAACTGTTGCCACGGCAAATCCATTTGGATAATGCTTGCTAATGATGCATGTTTCATTTATGAAATATGTCAGCTTAACGGGAAAATCGCTTTCCTGAAAAGGAAACCTTTTGCAGGATGTTTACAACATCCTGTCGGTTTTGTCTTAATATAACTAGAAAAAAAAGTTTGTAGGTTATTCGATCCATGTTTGGATTGAATCAAGCATAAATTCTTGGAATTATCGTTTTGATGTAATTATAATGGTTTATGATTTAATTCAAAACGAAATGATTCTTATGTATATAAGAGGGTTAGTGGGAGCGCACTGACAGTGGCTTTCCTATAAATAATGATAATATGTCATTTCTTGGAAATGATATTGCCATAAAATAACTATCGGCGAAAGCTTAGCTTTCGAAAACTCTCCGTGGAATCGTACATTGAAAAATGTACGCTACCTGGTGTCTCATACGCTTTGAGCATATGAAGTCACAAACAGGCCAATCCAAGTGATAGTCATTGGATTGATGTTAGGAACGTCCGTTAGTATCTTAGAGAACTAAGGATGCTGTCTTAGTCTATGGAGATGGAGAACTTGAAGTGACTGGGATCAATACTGTAAGTTTCCTACACAGATAAAAATGACTACAAGTCGCAAACGGTACTATACAGTTTGAATAACGGAACAGTGAGCTGGAAATCTTCCAAGCAAGATGCTGTTACCGAATAAACAACAAATGGGTTATTGCTGCTGAGCGGCAATGGCAATAGAAGCCTTCTGGATCGATAATAAATCTAATTAGATTAGATATAATTCTGTTAGCAGCTAAGTTAGGCTTAAG
The DNA here is from genome assembly GCA_019454045.1 of Zanthoxylum bungeanum. Classification (NCBI taxonomy): domain Eukaryota; kingdom Viridiplantae; phylum Streptophyta; class Magnoliopsida; order Sapindales; family Rutaceae; genus Zanthoxylum; species Zanthoxylum bungeanum. The sequence goes on along the minus strand of SKCR01005986.1, from coordinate 99,464 downwards.
CACAGGCTAAAGAATTAATGGTCTCATCAACGATCCAGATACATACTTCAACTATTCATCAGATTCGTTCGGATCATACATCGTGGCGATGTGATGATCGAATAAATCCCATCAGACGATAATCATATAAATCCGCTGATGAAAGTATTTCATCAGCAATTTGAGCCAGCCGTACATAGTTCGGGTGTCAAGCACTCGAGTGACTGGCTATAGGCCAAGTGGGAGATTGTTGGACAATAATGACCCATAGCGTCACTATTTATACAGATCATGGTGTTGTTGTACAAATTAACTATGTGACAAATGAGATTGCACTCTTATCATTTGTGATTATATCACCTAGATGTATAAATGATAGGAGGTCCCTATGATTTGTTCCTGGACGGAGAATGATATGAGACAATATCAGTCCGTGAAGGATAAATCATTAAATATCCCTAGTCAGAGTATTATCGAGATTGGACATCGATAAATACGTAAAAGACTAGTATTACACTTGTGCGCGTTGTGAGGGCACAACATAATAGTTCTCAAATATTTGGGTATAGGATACTCATGCAAGTGTAATAGGAGGTTGTGTTTTACCGATGGTACGGGAAACAGCTTCACTATGGATAGACCCCCTCGGAATTCCATTGGTAGTATGACTATGTGTCTATGGAAGTCCGAAATCAGGGTAGGTGTATTTGGTCTTAACCTGAGACTTGCACCGCTAATACTTGGGACAATCAATATACTTTGGTTGCGGTCGTCCAGGGCTTTAACAGGTTCAGTGTACGCCAATACTGGATATATTGAGAATCGTAGTGTGTGGGTGTGATGTCAAGACGGAAGTGTCACTCCAGTCATATGAAGATGATGGTCACGTAGGATACGGGACTGGTTCTCTTAAATGTTGCAGCTATCAGGATAAAATGGCAAGGTCAGGTTTTTCTGATTATAGAGACTAGTCACCAGACATCTGACATGTGTTTTGTACGGGGCAGACACAATTCCAGCCCAGGCCTAGCACGTGATCATTCGATACTGGACAGAAATACACAATACTACGTATACTACGTCTGACACAGATCATTTATTCCTGTAAGGATGTTTCCGGAGAATTGGGTAGGCATGGCGCTTTGCTAGAGGCCAACCTTGTCTTGTAAATCGATAAAATGTAGTACTTGGTACTTACGTGTTCGGATAGTCCGACGACCGAATTTACTACCAACATATCCGGGGATCTCATGGGTCACTTCTCAAAGATTCACTGATGACGTATGACTCGCACTCTAAATTAATCTGGGATTAATTAGAAGAGAGAGAAAATTAATCTGGGATTAATTGCGAAGATATTTTATCTGGGATAAAATATCAATAAAAGAGAGATAACGATTAATTTGGAATTAATCAATAAATTAATATATTTGATATATTGAATGAAATTGGATTTCGACGCGGAATTAAAATTAGATTTAATTCGGGCGAATGAATTAATTTAGAATTAATTCGTTAGCGATGTGAATAGTGATTTCGCTAGGCGTAATCATTTAATTACGACGCAATGGAAAATTTGTTAATTTGGAATTAGCGAACCCGAGCCCGAGATTATTTGTGAGCGCATTCGTATTTCGAATTCGAGTGCGGCACGCAAGTCAAATCAAACGTCAAATCGCTAGTCGCATCTAGCGTCACATCATTCGTCAATCAAGTGATGGATGTCTTTCACTTTGAGTGATTGACGCAAGTCACTATTCATGATTGATGGAAGTGATGTGAGTGGTTGGTGCCATTTATGGCTTTAATGGTTTGCTTTTTGGAAAGCAAAATTCATGTGAAATGAATTTGAAATTCAAATTAGTGTATATGATACACAAATTTGGAACAAACCAAACACAACTCTCTTTCTCTCATCTCTCTCATCTCACGCCCAAGAGGGTAAACTTTCTTCACTGGTCAAGGTAGTCACTGCCGAGAGTCAAGAAGAAATGGGAAGCAAGTGTGGTGATTTTTGTGGCAAAAATCACAAGAGCTAGCACTCTGAGAGACATGCGAAGGTAATAGGGAAGTCCACCCATGAGCCGGGAATCGTTCGACGAAGCTTGGAGCTTGTTCAAGGACCTCCAATGGCCGCAACTCAGTGGACTGTCACAGCAGCTCACTGCCGAAGAACATAGGGCAGAATTTCATTTTTGTTGTCTCCGCGTCGCTCAACCGATCGATGTAAGTATTCCGAAACTTCTTCGATTGTTATTCACACATGTTTTCATGCTTATTATTGATCTTGGGACCTTAATAGAAACCAACATCAAGATCTTCAAGGTACCCTTCATATCTTTTTTCATATTCTTCAATTTTTCTTCATATAGATTCGAATTGTTCTTAGTCAAATAGGTCATTTGATCTTAAAAGATATGGCGAAACTTTTTTCATTTAGTTTGCGGTTTGGACTGGTTTAGATCTTTTAAGGAGTAGAAATTTTAGAAAATAAGTGTTTGTAACCCTGTCGCTTGGAAAATGTCGAGTGAGGAATCATTGGGTAGTTTAGTTACGTAATTTGACAAGTATATTTAAAAACCTGTGGATAATTCAAGTGATGAAGAGATTCATAGGGATTGGTCGTATGAAGATTTTATAGAGGCTGGAGTCGTAACTATAGCTAAACCATCGTTAAGAGTGTCCACCGAAGCGATACCTCTGAGATCACTACCTGCCATTGGGGAGTCGAGTAGGGTCCTAGCACGAGTGAACCAACAAATATCCTAACTAAGAATCCGACTAGTCGAGTGACCGAAAAATCAATGAGAGAAATGAAATTGAAATATAGGTTTCCTCAATCAATATAAGTAAGGTTAGCATCGTCAACTGAAATGATAGATTACAAAGTTCCCGGATGGATTGGGTTCTATGAATGTCCATTCATAGATGGATTCAGATTCCCCATTCCAAAGTTAGTATGGGAAGTGTTGAATCATTATCAGCTGGCTCCTTCTCAGCTAATGCTAAATACTTGGAGGATTATTCTATCGATTGAGTGTATGGCTTTTGAATTGAGGATCGAATTCGGGGTAGAAGATTTATTGTACACATACTATATGAAAGAACACCTGAAAGAAAAGGGAGGTATCACTTGTATCTCCTAAAAAAGAAGGAGCATTTGGTGTTGGGGCTTACGACAAATGACAGGGGGGATTGGCAGAAAAGTTATTTCTTCGTTAGAGGAGAGTGTGTATTTGGGTCGAATGAGAGTGGTAATATCCCTGAACATTGGAGTTTGTCGAGTGAGTATTTTCAACCTTACCTTCGTACTTTATATTTATAACTTGTATGACTGAAATATTTATTCTTTTCTCATTCCAAGTCTTCAGTTGAACATAAAATTTGATACTACCAGTCGTGTCGTAGTATCAAACACAAAATTCATTCTCAGCTTGCCTGACTCAAAGAGGAATTGGAGAGCTGCTTTAGAAGAGAGGAGACTGAGGTTAACTCCCATGTGGAAAGAAGTCTTTGATTCAGAAGGTACCCCCTTGGCTTTGTGTAAGCATATTTTGGCCGTGATATTGTGCACTTGGGCGATTGAAGTTACATTTGGGGAGCTTCTATTTTTTAAAACCCCTGACTCCTGAAATGTTTTTATGTGCAGCTGAAATTATGTCGGGTCCGTTTAAAGTGCCAAAACTCGATGAAATGAGAAGCTGGAGGAGGACAAAGAAATTCAAAGGGAAGGAGCTTGAAGCCATCAAAGTGGAAGTCCCCAAACCAACAGAAGTCGTTCCGGCTGAAGTTCCTGAATCAACGATACAGTCGATTGAGAAGGCCTTCGCTTCAAAAAAGAGAAAGGTAATAGTAGAAGTGGAGGAAGATGCAGAAAATGTCATCGTGAAGATTCCTCATGGGTCTACTACAATTTCGGATCCTTCCAGCCTCTCTAAATTTATTAAGCATCTCTTACTTGAAGAAGACGAGCAACGGTTGACCGAGCTTGGTCCAACGGAAACTAGTAAGAAGATTGCTGCTATGAGTTATCATGTACTTATAAAGCATATTTGTATATTTATTATTTATTAAACATGTCGAATGGGAGATATTAAGTGATGCTTCTTTCAGGTCATTGAGTATGGCCTTTTTATGCAAGAGTATGATGAGTTAAGCCAGAGGAGGATGAGGGATTTAGAGAAGGCCAACACATCCGTCAGAAAAGACTTTGCTGAACTGAAAATAAATTTCGATGCTTCTGAAAGGAATTTGAGAAAAGTGGAGAAGGAATTGAAGGAGACACAGGCAACATTGAAATTGGAGAATGAGGTATCAGAATCAACTAATGAAGCGTACAAGGAAATTATGGAGAACTTGACGAAGGAGAAAACCGAATTGCTTGAGCAACTTGAAGAGGTTGCGTTTGAATCGATGATGAAAGAGAGGAGAAATCTAATTGAGGAGTATATAGCTGGTCAGAATGTCACATGGAAGCCGAAGAAATGGATCCGATAATATGAGCGGTTGGCTGCTGGGTTATCCCTTACAAGTGAAGGTGAAGAAGAAGAGAAGGGGGAAGAAGTGCTTTCGAATGAGGTAGTTGAAGAGCAAGTGATCGCTGGAGAGGCTGAAGAAGAATGGGTTCTTACAGAGAAACATGCTGAAGCTGTTGAAGACCGTGGATTGCTTGAATTGGCCCAATCTCCTCTGTTCCCAGCCAAACTCCCAAAGCCCCATCCGAGGATGTTCAGCCTACTTCTGAAGTCCCGACATATGAGATTCCCATACAATGAATATGAAATTGTAATTTTCGATTTCGTTGTTTTTTGTAATGGAAACTGTAAAACTTGAATGGAAGTGTTTCTTTTTTGGTCAATACCTAAGTTTTTCGTTCTTGCTTGGTCACATGAGTATCAAAACGCAAATATATTTCTTAACAAGATAACATGATATTTGCCACATGAGTTTCAAGTTATAATCACTGGTCGAGTGGCTTTGACAAAGAGTAATTTTTTATTACCGGTATAATCGTTTGAGATGAATCGCATTCCAGCTGTTTTTGGAGGTTTAAACTGGGGTTTCGCATGGTTAGGTTCTCATCTTTCAAAGTTCGTAAACATTCTTGGAGCGTGGCTAATAGTGTTGCCATAAAATCTAATGTCTGCTCACTGCTCGAAGTCATAAGTGGAGGTGTTTTAGGAACCGTAGACTGAGAGATCTTTGCCTGCTGTGAATCGCTAAGGCCTTACGGTGGGCGCCAAATTATGGATGCTAGTTTTCTTCCGAGGTCCACAATCGGGAATTTGTAGGTTGGGGGCACTATCGATCATGCAAAACAAAGGTAGTTTGAACGAGGAGAATACTACCCATCGGTGTGGTGGGTGCCGGGTTCACTCCGACGCTCAAGTCAGTAGTATGAAATGAGTAGTAAATATGTAAAATATGAAAGCAAGGTTTGTTATTACCTTATCTTTCTTTGGGTAGCCGTAAGGGCGGTAGAAGATGTTTAAGGAATAGACAGCTCAGAGAGCTTGTGTCAGAGAGCATAGGCTTGTATGTGAGAAGTAATGCTTGAATGCCTCTGTCTTGGTTTCTGCCCATATTTATAGATCGAATGAATCCACTTAATAGTGTTCAGATGAGTTGTACTTTGCAAATATAGGATCCACAAGGTGCTGATACCTCTGGCAAATGGGCCTCTCGCATGCTTTAGGTTCATCTTTTACAATATGGAGAATATCATGTTTAGAAGAATTGGAGACAATTTGGTGAATGATTAAAGGGAATCTGTCTTTAGGTTATTGGTTTGACTTGTATATCATTTATTAAAATGAACTGGGCCGAATTATTGTTTTTGGGCTTTGTTTGATGTTTGAGTTTAAAGTGAAAAGTCGGTTTTACCCTTAGGTCCAAATTTGGCCCATACATTATGTTATTACAATTAGTCTTTAAAATTGGATTGGGCTAATTTGTTATATTTGGGCTAATGGGCTTTGTTGGGCCAAGTTTGGTTTTGGACAATTGGATTGGATCCAATTGGGCCTAAAACTATTTCTATAAAGTCCAAATATGACTTATTAGGCCTTTAATAATTTAATTGGGCCTAATGGGCCTAAATTGATTTTTCGTAAAAGGGTAATTCCTTATTGGGCCTTGGCTATTGGATTGGATCCATATTGGCCAAAGCCCACGCCTAAAGAATTAATTGAAAGTCCATTGGACTTTAATTAAATTGGCATTGGATGTTAATTGGGCCTTTGAGACCCAATTGGATTGGATTTGGAATCCAAGTCTTTAAGGCACAAAAATAAGTGTAATTATTTAATTTGGAATTAAATTCGAATTTGTATTGGATACAATTTAAATTGGATTTAAAATTATAGTTCGATATAATTCAGAATACATACTTTGAGTATTTATTCTTAAACGAGTTTGACTTGCGCAAATCAAACCGTTGTATGAACATTGGATGATCACTAATCAAAGATCAATTAATTGGATTAGATTATTTGACAACATACTTTGTGTGAATACTTGGATGTATTTGTATGAATAATGTATATAAGATGGATATTAGTTGGGTGGGGGCAATTTTGGAAATTGTTGTAAATTTGAAATTTATTAAATTGGACCTGCGTGTCCAGCCTTTCACCTCATTATCTCATTGTATTTCTCTTCTCACCAATTCCTTCAATGTAAATGAGGTTTATTTTAGTGTTATGTAATTGGTAGAAGTATTTTAGTGTTATGTAATTGGGTAGAAGTATGTAAAGTGCTAGGGGAGAGAGGAAATGGAGAGATTTATCTAGGAACAAATTGTGTTATATATCCATCCGTATATCATTATTAATTTATTCGCACCTTATTATGCTTTTAGAATGCATGCTTAAGGGTGTATGATGAGATCTAATCAAAGATAATAAATTGGATGTCAATTTACGCGAAAAATCCTCACTACAATATTAAGCGTTTTCCTTCCATTGAGTGGTTCTTTCTCAAGATCCAAGATTGGCTTTGATTTGTTGGCCAAAGTCAAGATCATTGCCCATCGCGGATGTGTTTGAACCACAAAAGCTTTGTTATATATCACATGTCTTGGGCAGTTGTGACTTGTTGGCCAAAGTCAAGGTCACTTCTTGTTCATCGACGTGGATTACGAAGCTTTCCCACTGTCAATGAGTCGCGCTTAACTGGAATCATTAAGCTTGTTGAGCCAAAGCCAAGGCTTAGTTGACTTAGAGGAAAAGGTTAGGAAATATATATTGGATATATATCTTGAACTTGGAGGTCCACCTACCGGATCTAGGAATTGGATGGGATCCATTTGATCTTAGAGATCTACCTAGTTAAGTTTCATAGAGCTTGTTGGCCAAAGTCAAGGTTGTGTGTTATTTAACGGGATCCTAGCCCACTAGGAAACTAGGTTTCCCCAGTACTCCATAGAGGGTTATAGGCTCGCCGAAAAATAGTGGGAGGCCAGTATTAGATTTGTAATTTCGTTTAATACTTGTCAAATACGCGCTTTTAAATTATTTTCGTCATTATATATTTATATTAGTTGGACTAATATTTTATTATTTTTATTGAACAATTGGACTTCATTTGTAGTTGATTATATAGTTGGACTATAGTAATCATTACATTTGGTTGTACTCGATATCGTTGATTGAATAGTTGGACTATTGCAATCAAGATGGCTGGAAGAATTAGCGTTAGGGACATTATCATGGGTGAGAATATCTTCAACGACGCCCATTTTCCAGATTGGGAAATAAACCTCAGGATTTTCCTGGGGGCCGAGAAGTTACTTTATGTTATAGAGAGACCTCTTGGGCCTAAGCCCGGAGTTGAGCAGCCAGTTGAGCTTTGGAAGACTCATAGTGTTGATAACTCAACTGCTTAGTCTGTCATGCTTGCCGCAATGACCCCTCAATTTCGTCGTCAAAATAAGGGATTAGATCCCTGTAACATGATGTTGAAATTGAAGGACCTTCACATATCTAACCTTAGATCTCAGAAGTATGAATTACAAAAGAAGTTCTTTCGCTCTCGTATGTCAGAGGGTACATCTGTCGAGCACCATGTGTCACAGATGATTGCTGACATCGAACAGCTAGGTCAGCTGGGCATAACCTTCGAGGCTGAGACTTCCATAGATTTGATCTTACAGTCTCTGCCCGACTGCTGGGGCGGGTTCATCATGAACTACAACATGATGAACCAAGAGAAGAATCTTGGAGAATTGATGGCGATGCTGAAAGAAGGAGAGCCAGAGCTTCTAAAGGGCAAGAAGCATGGGGCACATCTTACTTCGACATCTCAGAAGGCCAAGGCTTGGCCGAAGGCTTCTGGAGGTGTGAAGAAGAAGAAGAAGAAGAAAGGGCAAGGCCAAATCGTCAAAGTCTTCTGGTAAGGAAAATGACATATCCCAAGATGTCTGACTACATTGTGGAAAATGGTGTCACTGGAAGCGTGACCGCCGTGAGTACAAGGCACACATGAAGGAAGTGAAGGCGGGAAAGGCTCCGGCTTTAGATATATTTGTTATTGAAATAAACATGTCTACTTTTAGTTTTAAAAATTTGATTTTTGATTCTGGATGTGTTACTCACCTATGTATTGATGTGCATGATCTATAGATTAGCAGAAGATTGGCTTTAGGAGAGATCGACCTCCGATTCGGAAATGGGACAAGAGTCGCTGTTTTGGCCGTTGGGACCTATGTTTTAGAACTGCCCTCGGGGCATGCACTTTCATTATCAGACTGTTATTATGTACCTAGTTTGACTAGAAACATTATCTCTGTATCTTATTTAACCTAATGTGGGTATACCTTTGTATTCCGGAACACTGGGTGTTTTGTTTATAAATATGATTTTGAGATATGTACAGCTGATGTTAATAATTGTCTTTATATTTTGAATATAAATGAATCTAAAACATATAAAATGACAAACAAAATGATCAAATTGAGTAACACGGATGAAACTTATCTGTGGCATTGTCGTTTGGGACACATTAACAAGACTCGTATATCCACACTTTCGAAGAGTGGATACTTGGACGGATTTGATCCTAATCCATATGAAGTCTACGAATCTTGTTTATTAGGCAAAATGCCTAAAATGCCTTTTAGCGGTAAAGGTGTACGTGCCACCGAATTATTAGCCCTCGTTCATAGTTACGTATGTGGGCCCATGTCTAGCCAGGCTAAAGGTGGATATGAATACTTCGTAACCTTTACGGATGATGCATCACGTTATGGTTATGTGTATCTTATGAGTCACAAGTCGAAAACTTTTGAAAAATTCAAAGAGTTTCGACAGGAAGTAGAAAAACAGACCGGCAAAAGTATTAAAACATCGCGGTCGGATCGTGGTGGAGAATACTTAAGCAATGAGTTTCTCGATTACCCGAAAGAATATGTATTCTTTCACAGTGGACTCCTCCCGGAACACCTCAACTGAATGGTGTGTCTGAACGGAGAAACCGAACCTTGTTGGACATGGTAAGGTCAATAATGAGTCACACTGAGCTACCAATTTCCTTATGGGGATACGCATTGAAAAGTGAAATACTTATTTTGAATAAGGTTCCGTCACAGTCTGTTGGACAGACTCCATATGAAATATGGACAGGAAATAAACCGGGTTTCTCATTCCTGAAGATTTGGGGATGCTGGGCATATGTTAAACGTTTGGATGGTACCAAACTAGAACCCAAATCAGATAAGTGCCTATTTGTAGGTTATCCTAGGGAAACCAAATGATATTATTTCTACAACCCACAAGAGAACAATGTATTTGTTGCTGTCCATGTGGTTTTCCTCGAAAAGGAATTCCTAAATGCAGTGGTAAGTGGGAGGAAAGTATAACTCGATGAAAATGAGAGTGATACTATTCCTGGCACCAACTCTTTTATGGAACATGAACAGTTCACCAGGGATGAGACTGTACCACAATATTCTAATACACAAGAACCGCGTAGGTCGGAGAGAGTCAGAAAACAACCTGAGAGGTATGGGTTTCTGATCTCACCTCATGTGGATATCAATCTCATTGAGGAAAATGAGCCGACTACGAATGAGGAAGTGATACAAGGTATCGACTCCGCTTTATGGAAAGATGTCATGAAGTTCGAAATGGATTCCATGTATACTAACCAAGTTTGGACACTGGTTGATGCACCAGAAGGCGTTAAGCAGATTGGTTGTAAATAGGTCTTCAAGAAGATGACCGACATGGATGGCAACATACAAACGTACAAAGCTAAGCTTGTAGCTTAAGGGTATCGTCAATGACATGGTGTCGATTACGATGAAACTTTTTCACATGTTGCCATGATTAAATTGTTGGACAATTATGACCATAGCATCACTATTTGTAAAAGACATTGTGGTTTTTGTACAAATTTACTATGTGACAAAGGAAATTGCTATTTTATCATTTTGTAATTGGATTACTTGAATATATATAAATGATAAAAGTCTTTATGATTATTTCCGGATTAATAAGATATGAGACAATATTAATCCACGAACAGTTTAATCATTAAATATCCATAGTCGTAGTATTATCGAGACTGGACATCGATAATGTGGAATAGACTAGTATTACACTTGTGCGCGTTATGGAAGCTTAACGACATAGTTCTCATATATTTAAGTATTGGATACTTATGCAAGTGTGATAGGAGGTTTTGTTAGCCATTGGACCGGGAACAGCTTCGCTCTGGATAGACCCATCGGAATCCCATTGGTAGTATGACTATGTGTCTATGGGAATTCGAATCAGGGTAGGTGTATGTGGTGTTTATTGGAGATCTCTAAGTCCCGAGGATCGATTACAAAGCATAAAACAAACGTGTGAATACATCGAGAAGTTACGGAATACTCACATCGATCGGTTGAGCGATGCGCGAGGCAACAAAACTTTATTTTCTGCCTTCTAGACCTCACAGCAGTGAGCTGCACAAGCAGTCCCCATTCGGCTTCATTCTTCAAGAATCCAAGCTCCAAGCTTCGTCAAATGATTCTCGGCTCATGGGTGGACTTCCCTATCACCTTCGCATGACTTCGTAGTGTGCTAGCACTCCCGATTTTCCAAAAAATCACGACTTTTGTGCTTCCCTTGCTCACGCTTTCTGGGCAGAAACCAGTGATGAAAGAGCCCTCCATGGGCGAGAGAGAGAGAAGAAATTGTTGCTCTAAAACGTGAGCAAAGAGAGAGAATGAAAAGAAAAATGTGTATTAGATTTTCAATTTCCAAAATCAATTAACCATATACAATTTTTCATTTCAAAAAGTCAAAAGGCAAAAGACAATTAATGCCTTCCAACTACCACCATCAATCAATCAATCAAATAGTCACATCACTCAAAGTGACATGATTAGAAGCTTGATGTGACTAGTGATTTGACGCTTGATTTGACTTGCGTGTCGCACTGAATTCGAAATGCGAATGCGCTCGTAAATAATCCCGGGCTCGGGTTCGCTAATTCCAAATTAACGAATTTTCCGTTGCGACGCAATTAAATCTAATTTAATTAAATAATCATGCCTAGCATAATTACTATTCACGTCACTAATGAATTAATTCGTTCGCCCAAATTAAAATCTAATTTTAATTCCGCGTCGAAATGCAATTTCGTTTAATATATCGAATATATTAAATAATCGATTAATTCCAAATTAACCGTTTTCTCTCTTTAATTGATATTTTATCCCAGATAAAATATCTCCGTAATTAATCCCATATTAATTTTCTCTCTCATCTAATTAATCCCAGATTAATTAAAAGTGCGAGTCATAAGTCATCGGTGAATCTTTGGGAAGCGACCCATGAGATCCCCTGATATGTTGGCAGTAAATTCGGTCGTCGGACTATCCGAACACGTAAGTACCTAGTACTACGTTTGTACCGATTTACAAGACAAGGTTGGCTTCTAGGATAGCGCTATGCCTACCCAATTCTGTAGAAATATCCTTACAAGAATAAATGATCTATATCGGGCGTAGTATACGTAGTATTGCGTAATTCGATCCAGTATCGGATGATCACATGCAAGGCCCGGGGCTGGTACAGTGTATGCCTCGTACGAAGCACATATCGGATTACAAGCAACTAGTCTCTTTAATATCGGATAATCATAACCAAGTCATATTATCCCGACGGTTGCAACCTTTTTAGAGAACCAGTTATGTATCCCTACGCGATCATCATCTCCATATGACTGGAGTGACACTTCCGTCTTGACACCACACCTAACACACTACGATTCTCGATATACCCAGAAGAGGCGTACACAGAAACCGGTTAAAGCCCTGAACGACCAAAACCAAAGTATATTGATTGTCGCAAGTATTAGCGGTGCAAGTCTCAGGTTAAGACCAAATACACCTACCCTGATTTCGGACTTCCTTAGACACATAGTCATACTACCAATGGAATTCCCAGAGGGTCTATCCAGAGCGAAGCTGTTTCCCGTACCATCGGTAAAACAAAACCTCCTATTACACTTGCATGAGTATCCTATACCCAAATATATGAGAACTATGCCGTTTGTGCCCTCACAACACGCACAAGTGTAATACTAGTCTTTTACGTATTCATCGATGTCCAATCTCGATAATACTCTGACTAGGGATACTAGTCTTCGTGGACTGATACTGTCTCATATTATTCTCAATCCAGGAACAAATCATAGGGACCTTCTATCATTTATACATCTTGGTGATCTAATCACAAATGATAAGAGTGCAATCTCCTTTGTCATATAGTTAATTTGTACAACAACACCATGATCTGTACAAATAGTGACGCTATGGGTCATAATTGTCCAAAAATCTCCCACTTGGCATATAGCCAGTCACTCGAGTGTCTTACACCCGAACTATGTACGGTTGGCTCAAACTACTGAGAAAAGGCTTTCGTCAGCGGATTTTCATGATTATCATCTGATGCGATTTATACGATCATCACATCGCTACGATGTATGATCCGAATGAATCAGATGATTATCGAAGTATATATCTGGATCGTTGATGAGACCATTAATCATTTAGCCTGTGCTGACGCCTAGCTCAGCTGCTAACATAATTATATCTAATCTAATTAGATTTATTATCGACCCAAATGGCTTCTATTGCTGCCTCAGCTGCAGCAATAACCCGCATTTGTCTTTTATTCGGTAACAGTGTCTTGCTTGGAAGATTTCCAGCTCACTGTTCCGTTATTCAAATTGTATAGTACTGTTTGCGACTTATAGTCGTTTAATCGGTTAGGAAACTTGCAGTAATGAACCCAGTCACTTCAAGTTCTCCATCTCCATAGTTTAAGACATCATCCTTAGATCTCTAAGATATTAAGTATGTTCTTAACTTCAATCCAGTGACTATCACTAGGATTGTCCTGATTGTGAATCCATATGCTCAAAGCGTATGAGACACCAGGTAGCATACATTTTTCAATGTACAATTTCTCGGAGAGTTTTTCCGAAAGCCAAGTTTTGACCGATAGTTATTATGGGAATGTCATTTCCAAGAAATGACATATTATCATTATTTTATAGGACAACCACTGTCAGTGCGCTCCCACTAACCTCCTTATATACACAAGAATCATTTCGTTTTGAATTAAATCATAAACCATTATGATTACATCAAAACAATAATTCCAAGAACCTATGTTTGCTTCAATCCAAACATGGATCGAATAACTTGCAAACCTTGTTTGCTAGTTTTGGTACGATAAAACCGTCAGGATGTTGTAAACATCTCCAAAAGGTTTCCTTTTCAGGAAAGCGATTTTCCCGTTCAGCTGACATATTTCATAAATGAAATACGCAGCTTTAGTAAGCATTATCTAAATGGATTTACCGTGGCAACAGATAAAAGGTTGAATCGTAATCAACACAATTTTGATAACGATACCTTTCCGCTAAAAGCCTAGCTTTATACGTTGCTATGTTGCCATCCATGTATGTCTTCCTTGAAGACTTATAAGTATCAATAGGCACAATGCCTTGCGGTACATCAACTAGTATCCAAACTTATTGATATACATGGAATCCATTTCGGATTCATGGTATTTTGCCATAATTAGAGAGTCGATACCTTGTATCACTTCCTCATACGTAGTCAGTTGGTATACCCCAAAAGATTGACATCTTTACGAGGTGAGATCAGAAACCCATACCCTAGGTTGTTTTCTGACTCTCTCCGACATACGTGGTTCTTGTGTATTCGAAGATTAATGGTATAGTTTTATCCTTGATGAACTATTTGTGTTCCATTAGGAATCGGTGCCTGAATAGTATTACTCTGATTTTCATCGAGTTTTACTATCCTTCCACTTACGACTGCATATTGGTATTCCTCTTAGGAAAACCGCATGGTGAGCAACAATTAAATTGTTCTCTTGTGAGATGTATAAGTACTATACTTTGGTATCCCTAGGATAACCTACAATTGGCACTTATCCAATTTGGGTTTTAGTTTGGTATCATCCAAACATATGCCTAGCATACCCAAATATTCAGGAATGAGAAACCTGGTTTCTTTCCTGTTCATATCTAATATGATATCTGTCAAACAGATTTTTATGGAACCTTATTCTAAATAAGTTCTGCACTGTTTATGCTTATCCGTTGAAGGAAATGGTAGCTCAGAGCGACTCATGATTAACCTTTATCATGTCTAACAAAATTCGGTTACTCAGTTTGGACACACCGTCAAATTGACGTGTTCCGGGAGGAGTCCTCATTGAAAGAATACTATACTCTTTCAAGTACATGAGAAACTTATTGCTTAAGTATTTTCCATTACGGTCTTACCGTGACGGTTTAATACTTTAGCCGATCTATTTATCTATTTCGTGTCGAGAACTCTAAAAGTTTCCGATTTGTGTTCCATTAAGATACACATAACCATAACGCGATGCCACATCCGTAAAGGTCACAAAAAATTAATATCCACCTCTAGCCTAGCTAGACATGGGCCCACTTGCTTCACTATGAACTAGGGCTTACAGATCGGTGGCATTTACACTTTTACCAAGTAAATGTGTTTTAGGCACTTTGCCCAATAAACTAGATTCGTAGACTTTATTTGAATAGAATCAAATCAGTTCTAGTACCCACTCTTCGAAAGTGTGGATATACGAGTCTTGTTTAATTGTGTCCCAGACAACAATGCCACAATTAAGTTTCATCTGATCAAATTAGTTTGAGCTATTTGTTTGTCATATTATATATTCGAGATTTATTTATATTCAAAATATAAATACTGTTATTCACATCTAATGTGTTTATCTCAATATCATCTTTATATAATAAAACACTTTAGTGTTCTAGAATATAAAGATTCACCCGCAGCGGGTTAAACACTGATATAGAGATAATGTTTCTAGTCAAACTAGTCACATTATAACAGATTCCAAATTTAGGTACACACCCGAGGGTAGTTCCTAAATTTAGGTATCTACGGTTAAAACACGACTTTCGTCCCGTTTACAATTCGCAGATAAATCTCTATTGAAGTCAGTATCCTGTTCAAAACAGATTATGAACATCAATACGTATATTTATGTATCACACTAAGTATTTAAAATCTAATTTTAATACTAGTAGTGAACATAATGTTGACAAACATATTTGAAGTCAGAGCCAAGCCCGTCTTCGATTCCTTCATGACTGCTTTGTCCAAATGGCAATCACGCTTCCGCGATCCCGTTTGCCACATTTAGGCAGACATTTTGGGATATGTCATTTATCTTCCTAGAAGATTATAATGATTTTGCCTTTGCCCTTTTCCACATTCTAGAAGCCTTTGGCCAAGCCTTGGGTTTCTGGAATATCGAAGTAAAGTACGATTAGCGCTACTTGCCTCATTGCAAACTTTTACTTTGTCTCCTTGAGAATAGTCATTAACTCTCCAAGAGTTATTATTACAATTTTAGTACTTCTAAAATCTAAGTATAGATTTATGAAGATCCTTCAATTTCTTTATCATACTTTAAGGATCTAATCCTTAGTTCTGATTCAGAAATTAAGGAGTCTACTATGACAAGCTAAATGGATTAAGCATTTAAGTTATCATTACATAAATCTTCCAAAGATTATGCTCGACTATTTGCTTAACTCCGGGCTTAGGCCTAATATGTTATTTTATCAAATAAAGTAACTTATTAGTTTCCAGGACCATCCTGAAATTTTATTCCCAATTTGAAAATTAAACCATTTAAATACATTTTCCCTAGGATTATGTTTTAAATGTCAATCTTTCAATTATATCTTGATTTTAATAGTCCAACTATTTAATCAACGATTTAGGTACTATTTATTATAATGATTACAATAATCCAACTATTTAATCAACTATAATTAATTAAATCAAATATATTGATTATTATAATCAAATTATATAATCAACTATAAATGAATTGTTTGAATATAGTCCAACTATTTAATTAAAACAACAATATAAATATTATTCCAACTAACATTTAATTTATTTGACGAATGATATTTGTTTGAGCGCGTATGGCAAGTAATTAAACAAGTATTGCAAATTGAATTATTGCCTCCCACTATTTTTTTGCGAGCCTCTAACCCTCTGTCGAGTACTCAGGAAACCGTGTTTCCTAGCGGGCTAGGATCCCGTTAAATATCACACAATCTTGACTTTGGCCAACAAATTGTATGATAATTAACTAGGTAGATCTCTAAGATCAATTGGATCCAATCCAATTCCTAGATCCAGTAGGGGGACATCCAAGTCCGAAACATATATCTTATATATGCCAATATATCCAATATATTACCTAACCTTTTTCCTCTGAATCAACTAAGCCTTGGCTTTGGCACAACAAACTTAGTGATCCCAGTTAAGCGCGACCCATTGACCATGGAAAGCTTCGTAATCAATGTCGATGGACAAGAAGTGGTCTTGACTTTGGCCAACAAACCACAACTTGGACAAGACACTGATATGGAACAAAGCTCTCATGATTCAAACACATCCTCGACGGACAAAGGCCTTGACTTTGGCCAACAAGCCAATACCAGTCTTGGATCTTGAGTAAGAATCACTCAATGGAAGAAAAAACGCTTAATATTTGTGAGGGTTTTTCGAGTGCAAATTGACAACCAATTTATTATCTTTGTTAAGGTCTCATCATCATAGACCCTTAAACATGCATTCTAAACACATAAATCGCATATGAATGAAATAATAATGATATGCGGATGGATACTTTACACATTGATCCTAGATCAAAACTCTCATTTTCTCTCTCCCGCTAGCACATGTATTACTTCTACCCGTTACACTACACTTCTAAAGAAACCTCATTTACATTGAGGGGAATAGGTGAGAAGAGAATACAAAGAATAAGGAGGTAATAAGGCTAGACACGCAGGTCCAATTAATAATTCCAAATTTATTACAACAATTTCTAAAATTGCCCCACCCATCTAATATCCATCTGATATACATTATTCATGCATCGCAACCATGTATTCACACAAGCATGTTATCAATCAATCTAATCAAATTAATTAATCTGATAATTAGTGATCATCCAATGCTCAAACAACGATTTGATTTTGCACGAGTCAAACTCGTTTTGCGAATAAGTACTCAAAGTACTAATTCTCGAATTAAATTAAACTACATAATTAAATCCAATTCAATTTGTATTTAATACTAATTTGCTATTTAATTCCAAATTAAATATTACACTTTATTAATAAATCTTTTACGATTTAAATTCCAAATTTAATCGTTACGGGTCTCAAAGCCGATTAACGTCCAACGTCAGTTTAATTAAAGTCCAATGGGCTTTTAATTAATTTCTTGAGGCGTGGACTTTTGGTCAATTCGGGTCAAACCCAATTACCAAAGTCCAATCCGGGAATTACCCCATAAGCCCATAAATCAATTTTGGCCCATTAGGCCCAATTAAACTTTAAAGGTCCATTAGTCGCATTTGGGCTTTATGGAAGCGGTTTTGGGCCCAATTGGATCCAACCAATTTTTCCTAAACCCAACTTAGTACAACCAAGCCCAATAAGCCCAATTACAACACTTAAGCCCAATTTCATAAAATAGGCCCAACATAATTAAATCACAAAAACCCAATTTCATAATTTAATTATATAAAGTGCTTTACACAATTAATCACCCAAATCAATATTTCCAAAACATCAATTTATACAATTAATCATGCTCATTTACATCAAATAGTGTCCAACACAATTTAATCGAAAAATCAAACCCATACATGCTTTATCATTCTCGGCAATTTGGGCAATTTGTGTCCGATTCAGATTCAATCCAATTAAATCCACAATCGACATTGAATCAACATTCCCGAATGATTCCAACTCATCCAATGAATCAAATCAAAAAATTCCAAGACAAATAGGGTAAGTTGACATTCGGCCAACACAAGCAATTTGGGGAAAAATGTTCCAAACAATTTTTCTTCAAATTGATCCAATCAATCATCAATTAAAACACATTTAAGCATATCTATTCATCCAATTTCATTAAAACATTCTCAAATACAATTTACCCAAATTTTAAGCTCTAATCATTTTTCATGCTTTTACTCGCTCTGATACCATTGTTGGAAAATACTAAGCATCCCAAGATCATTTCAAGCATTGAAAATAAGTACGAATACATACGAGGGAGTTGCGGAATACTCACATCGATCGATTGAGCGACGCGCGAGGCAACAAAACTTTATTTTCTACCTTCTGGACCTCACGACAGTGAGCTGCACAAGCAGTCCCCATTCGGCTTGAATCTTCAAGAATCCAAGCTCCAAGCTTCGTCAAATGATTCCCAGCTCATGGGTGGACTTCCCTATCACCTTCGCATGACTTCGTAATGTGCTAGCACTCCCAATTTTGCCACAAAATCATGACTTTTGTGCTTCCTTTGCTCACGGTTTCTGGGCAGAAACCAGTGATGAAAGAGCCATCCATGGGCGAGAGAGAGAGAAGAAATTGTTGCTCCAAAACGTGAGCAAAGAGAGAGAATGAAAAGAAAAATGTGTATTAGATTTTCAATTTCCAAAATCAATTAACCATATACAATTTTTCATTTCAAAAAGTCAAAAGGCAAAAGACAATTAATGCCTTCCAACTACCACCATCAATCAATCAATCAAATAGTCACATCACTCAAAGTGACATGATTAGACGCTTGATGTGACTAGCGATTTGACTCTTGATTTGACTTGCGTGTCACACTCGAATTCGAAATGCGAATGCGCTCGCAAATAATCCCGGGCTCGGGTTCGCTAATTCCAAATTAACGAATTTTCCGTTGCGACGAAATTAAATCTAATTTAATTAAATAATCATGCCTAGCATAATTACTATTCACGTCGCTAACGAATTAATTCTAAATTAATCTGTTCGCCCGAATTAAAATCTAATTTTAATTCCGCGTTGAAATCCAATTTCGTTTAATATATTGAATATATTAAATAATCGATTAATTCCAAATTAACCGTTTTCTCTCTTTAATTGATATTTTATCCCAGATAAAATATCTCCGTAATTAATCCCAGATTAATTTTCTCTCTCATCTTATTAATCCCAGATTAATTAAAAGTGCGAGTCATACATCATCGGTGAATCTTTGGGAAGCGACCCATGAGATCCCCGGATATGTTGGCAGTGAATTCGGTCGTCGGACTATCCGAACACGTAAGTACCTAGTACTACGTTTGTACCGATTTACAAGACAAGGTTGGCTTCTAGCAAAGCGTCATGCCTTCCCAATTCTCCAGAAATATCGTTACAGGAATAAAGGATCTATAGCAGGCGTAGTATACGTAGTATTGCGTATTTCGATCCAGCATCGGATGATCACATGCAAGGCCTGGGGCTGGTACAGTGTATGCCCCGTACGAAGCACATATCGGATTCCAAGCAACTAGTCTCTTTAATATCGGATAATCATGACCAAGTCATATTATCCCGACGGTAGTAACCTTTTTAGAGAACCAGCTCTGTATCCATACGCGATCATCATCTCCATAGGACTGGAGTGACACTTCCGTCTTGACATCACACCCAACACATTACGATTCTCGATATACCCAGAAGAGGCGTACACAGAAACTGGTTAAAGCCCTGAATGACCAAAACCAAAGTATATTGATTGTCGCAAGTATTAGCGGTGCAAGTCTCAGGTTAAGACCAAATACACCTACCTTGATTTAGGACTTCCATAGACACATAGTCATACTACCAATGGAATTCCCAGAGGGTCTATCCAGAGCGAAGCTGTTTCCCGTACCATCGGTAAAACAAAACCTCCTATTACACTTGTATGAGTATCCTATACCCAAATATATGAGAACTATGCCGTTTGTGCCCTCACAACGCGCACAAGTGTAATACTAGTCTTTTACATATTCATCGATGTCCAATCTCGATAATACTCTAACTAGGGATTTTTAATGATTTATCCTTCGTGGACAGATACTGTCTCATATCATTCTCAATCCAGGAACAAATCATAGGGACCTCCTATCATTTATACATCTTGGTGATCTAATCACAAATGATAAGAGTGCAATCTCTTTTGTCACATAGTTAATTTGTACAACAACACCATGATCTGTACAAATAGTGACGCTATGGGTCATAATTGTCCAACAGTATTAACCTGAGACTTGCATCACTAATACTTGCGACAATCAGTACGTTTTGGTTTTGGTCGTCCGGAGCTTTAACAGGTTCTGTGTACGCCTCTTCTGGGTTTACTGAGAATCGTAGTGTATTGGGTGTGATGTCAAGATGGAAGTATCACTTTAGTCATATGGAGATGATGATCACGCAGGGATACAGAACTAGTACTCTTATATGCTGCAACTATCGGGATAATATGACTAGGTCATGATTATTCAATTACAGAGACTAGTTTCTAGTGATCCGATATATGCTTCGTACGGGGCAGACACAATTCCAGCCGTAGGCCTAGCATGTGACATCTGATACTTGATCGCAATACACAATACATAGTATGCTATGCTTGATATATATTATATATTCTTCGTTGAATATTTCTAGAGAATTGGGAAGACACGGTGCTTTGCTAGAAGCCAACCATATCTTGTAAATCGGTGAGAATGTGGTACGCGGAATGCACGTGTAGGATAGTCTGACAATCGGATTTACTGCCAACATATCGAGGGATCTCTTGGGTCACTTCCCAAAGATTCACCAATGACACTTGACTCAAACAGAATTAATCTATGATTAATTATGAGAGAGAGAAAATTAATCTGAGATTTATTACGTCAAAAATTTATCTGGGATAAAAATCGAAAAGAAGAGAGAACGCGGTTAATTTAGAATTAATTGACTAAATAATATATTGGATATATTAATTGAAATCGGATTTCAATGCGGAATTAAAATTGGATTTTAATTTGGGCGAACAAATTAATTTGGAATTAATTCGTAAGCGACTTTCGTAATATTTTTGCTAGGCATTATTATTTAATTAAATTAGATTTAATTACGTCGCAAGGGAAAATTCGTTCAATCGGATTGAACGAACCTGAGCCCAAAGTGTGTTGAACAAGCCAACTTGAATTTTGAATTTAAGTGGTGGGACCCACTAACTTACATCAAATGTCTACATGAGTGATGGAAGTTGGTGGGAGCATTTAATGCCTTTTTCCCTCCAACACACTTTGCCTTTTGTTTAGCTTTTTGGAAAAGCATATACCATGTTTGCAAGTCAACTTTGGTAATTGTTTTTAGAAAACAAAATTTCAAAACTTCATCTCTCTCTCTTCCCTCTCATTTGCCGTGACCTTCCTCTTCTCCTTGAATTTTTGTTGCAAAAATTCACCATTGCTAGTACTTTGAGAGTTAAAGAAAGGTGATAGGGAAACTCACCCTTGAGTTGGGAACTCATTTTCAAGCTTGGAGCTTCAACATTCAAGGAGAAATTTTTGAAATTCCTCAACCGATCATTGTAAGTTTTTCTGCAACTTCTTTGATTTATTCACACACAAATCTTGTTTAGAGATCCTTGGCATGTTTAAGACACTAACAATGGTATCATGAGCCTTATCTAAGCATGATTTGAGTTTACAGTTTATAAACTTTATTTGGGGATTTTGTACTTGGAGTATGATTTTTTCAAAATTGGTTGTTTGGTTGTGTATTAATGATGTTGAATTGGATTTGTGCATCATAGGATTTGAGAAAATTGATTAGATTAAATTTTCCCTAAAATCCTTCTAATGGCCGAATGTAACCCTAGACTTCTCATAGTGATTTTTTGTTAATTAGACCATTGGATGAGTTTATGGTATAATATGAATATTGAATGTTGATTTAATTGGATTGAAATCAAATTGAGTGTTGTTTTATGCCCATTGCCGTGAGATTAAGCATGTTTAATGGATTGATTTTGCTTCAATTGTGTTGGACATGAATTGGATAATTAAAGCATGATTAATTTGATTAATTAATATTTTGGAAATATTAGATTAATAGATTAATTATGTTAATTACACTTTAATAAAAATTAATGTGATATTTGGAATATTATATTAATAATAAATTAGTCTTTAAATTGGATTGTGCTAATTTGTTGTATTTGGGCTTAAAGGACTTGGTTGGGCCAAGCATGGTTTTGGACAATTGGATTGGATTCAATTGGGCCCAAAACCATTTCCATAAATTCCAAATATGACTTTTGGGCCTTTAATAATTTAATTGTGCCTAATGGGCCTAAATTGATTTTTGGCAAAAATGGTGATTCCTTATTGGGCCTTGGCATCTTGGATTGGATCCATATTGGCCAAAACCAGTGCCTTAAGAATTAATTGAAAGCCCATTGGACTTTAATTAAAATAGTATTGGATACTAATTGGGCCTTTGAGACCCATTTAGATTAGATTTAGAATCTAAGTCTAAAAGGCACTAAAATAAGTGTAATTTTTTAATTTGGAATTAAATACAAATTAATATTGGATACAAATTAAATTGGATTTAAAATTATAGTTCGATATAATTCAAGAATACGTACTTTGAGTATTTATTATTAAACGAGTTGGACTCGCGCAAATCAAATCATTGTTTGAACATTGGATGGTCAATAATTCAAAGATTAATTAATTGGATTAGATTGATTGAATAATCTGCTTTGTGTGAATACTTGAATGTATTTGTATGAATAATGTATATCGGATGGATATTAGAAGGGTGGGGGCAATTTTGGAAATTGTTGTAATAAATTTGGAATTTATTAAATTGGACCTGCGTGTCCAGCCTATTATCTCTTTACTCTTTGTATTTCTCTTCTCACCAATTCCCCTCAATGTAAATGAGGTTTCGTTAATGTATTATGTAATTGGGTAGAAGTTTGTATAGTGCTAGCGGGAGAGAGGAAAAAGAGAGATTTGTTCTAGGAACAAAGTTTGTTATATATCCATCCGCATATCATTATTAATTTATTTCCGCCTTACTATGCTTTTAGAATGCATGTTTAAGGGTGTCTGATGAGACCTAATCAAAGATAATAAATTGGATGCCAATTTACGCGAAAAACTCTCACTTTAATATTAAGTGTATTTATTCCATTGAGTGGTTCTTTCTCAAGATCCAAGATTGGCATTCGTTTGTTGACCAAAGTCAAGATCATTATCCATCACGGATGTATTTTAACCATGAAAGCTTTGTTATATATCGCATGTCTTGGGCAGTTGTGACTTGTTGGCCAAAGTCAAGGTCACTTTTGTACATCAACGTGGATTACAAAGCTTTCCCACTGTCAATGGGTCATGCTTAACTGGAATCATTAAGCTTGTTGAGCCAAAGCCAAGACTTAATTGATTCAGAGGAAAAGGTTAGGAAATATATATCGGATATATATCTAGGGCTTGGAGGTCCACCTACCGGATCTAGGAATTGGATGAGATCCAATTGATCTTAGAGATCTGCCTAGTTAAGTTTCATACAGCTTGTTGGCCAAAGTCAAGGTTGTGTGTTATTTAACGGGATCCTAACCCACTAGGAAATTGGGTTTCCCGAGTACTCAACAGAGATTTAGAGGCTCGTCGAAAAATAGTTGGAGGCCAGTATTAAATTTGTAATATCGTTTAATACTTGCTTAACGCGCTCTTTTATTTATTTATCGTTGTAATAAATATATTAGTTGGAATAATATTGAATATTGCTTTCTTTGAACAGTTAGACTGTACAAGAAGTTACTCCACTTGTAGTTAGTTATATAGTTGGACTATAGTAACCATTACATTTTGAGTGTACCTGATATCGTTGATTGAATAGTTGGACTATTGCAATCGAGATAGCTGGAAAGATTAGCGTTAGGGACATCGTCATGGGCGATAATGTCTTTAACGACTCCAATTTTCTAGATTGGGAGATGAATCTCAGGATAGTCTTGGGAGCTGATACGTTACTCTATGTCATAGAGAAACCTCTCGGGCCTAAGCCCGGAGTTGAGCAAATAGTAGAGCATAAGCTTTGGAAGACTCATCGTGATGATAACTTTAGTGCTCATCGTGATAAATTTGCAATGACTTCTCAATTTCATCGTCAAAACAAAGGATTGGATCCTTATAACATGATGTTGAAATTGAAGGATCTTCACAGATCTATCCTTAGATCTCAGAAGTACGAATTGCAAAAGAAGCTCTTTCGATCGCGTATATCAGAGGGTACATCTGTCGAGCACTATGTGTCGCAGATGATTGCTGACATCGAATAGCTAGGTCAGCCGCGCATAACCTTCGAGGCCGAGACTTCCATAGATTTGATATTATAGTCTCTGCCCGACTACTGGGGCGGGTTCGTCATGACCTATAACATGATGAACCAAGAAAAGACTCTTCGAGAGTTGATGGCGATGCTGAAAGAAGCAGAGCCAGAGCTTCCAAAGGGCAAGAAGCGCGAGACGCAGCATACTTTGACATCCCAGAAGGCCAAGGCTTGGCCCAAGGCTTCTGGGGGTGTGAAGAAAAGGAAGAAAATGGGCAAGGCCAAATCATCAAAGTCTTCTGGGAAGACTAAGGACATATCCCAAGACGTCTGTCTACATTGTGGCAAATTGGGTCACTAGAAGCATGACTACCTAGAGTACAAGGCGGAGTTGAAGGAAGTGAAGAGGGGCAAGGCTCCGGCTTCAGGTATGTTTGTTACAAACATATCCACTACTGGTTTTAAAAATTGGATTTTTAATTCTGGATATGGTACTCACATATGTACTGATGTTACAGATCTATTGATTAGCAGGAGACTAGCTTCAGATGAGATCGACCTATGAGTCAGAAACGGGACGAGAGTCGCTGTTTTGGCCGTTGGGACCTATGTTTTGTATCTACCCTTGGAGCATGTAATTACATTAGGTGACTGTTATTTTGTACCTAGTTTGACTAGGAACATCATCTCTGTATTTTGTTTAACATGTTGCGGGTGTACCTTTGTATTCTGGAACACTAGGTGTTTTGTATATAAAGATAACATTTTGTTATGTACAGCATATGTTAATAATAGTCTTTATATTTTGAATATAAATGAATCTCAAACATGTAACATGACAAACAAAAGGCTCAAACTAAGTAACACAGATGAGACTTATATGTGGCATTGTCGTCTGAGACACATTTACAAGACTCGTATATCCACACTTTTGAAGAGTGGATACTTGGACGGATTTGATCCTTGTTCATATGACGTCTGTGAATCTTGTTTATTAGGCAAAGTGCCTAAAACGCCTTTTAGCGGTAAAAGTGTACGTGCCACCGAGCTGTTAGCCCTTGATCATAGTGACGTATACGGGCTCATGTCTAGCTAGGCTAGAGGTGGTTATGAATACTTCGTAACTTTACGGATGTTGCATCGCGTTATGGTCATGTGTATATTATGAAACACAAGTTGGAAACTTTTGAGAAATTCAAAGAGTTTCGACACGAAGTAGAAAAACAGACTGGTAAAAGTATTAAAACATCACGGTTGGACCGTGGTGAAAAATACTTGAGCAATGAGTTTCTCGATTACTTAAGAGAATATGGTATTCTTTCACAGTGGACTCCTCCCGGAACACCTCAATTGAACGGTGTGTCCGAACGGAGAAATCGAACTTTGTTGGACATGGTAAGGTCGATGATGAGTCGCACTGAGCTACCAATTTCCTTCAGGGGATACGCATTGAACAGTGCAATACTTATTTTGAATAAGGTTCCGTGAAAGTCTATTGGACAGACTCCATATGAAATATGGACAAGAAAGAAACCGGGTTTCTCATTCCTGAAGATTTGGGGATGCTTGGCATATGTTAAACGTTCGGATGGTACCAAAGTAGATCCCAAATCGGATAAGTGACTATTTATAGGTTATCCTAGGGAAACCAAAAGATATTACTTCTACAACCCACAAGAGAACAAGGTATTTGTTGCTCTCCATGCGATTTTCCTCGAAAAGGAATTCCTAAATGCAGTGGTAAGTGAGAGGAAAGTAGAACTCGATGAAAATCAGAGTAATACTATTCCTAGCACCGACTCCCTTACGGAACACGAAGAGTTCATCAGGGATGAGACTTTACCTCAATCTTCCAATACAGAAGAACCGCGTAGATTAGAGATAGTCAGAAAACAACCTGAGAGGTATGGGTTTCTGATCTCACCTTATGTAGATATTAATCTTATTGAGGATAATGAGTCGGCTACGTATGAGGAAGATATACAAGGTATCGACTCCGCTTTATGGTAAGAGGCCATGAAGTCCAAAATGGATTCCATGTATACCAACTAAGTTTGGGCACTGGTTGATGTACAGGAAGGCGTTAAGCCGATTGGTTGTAAATGAGTCTTCAAGAAGAAGATTGGCATGGATGTCAATATATAAACGTACAAAGCTAGGATTATAGCGAAAGGGTATCATCAACGACATGGTGTCGATTACGATGAAACTTTTTCACTTGTTGCCATGATTAAATCCATTTAGATAATGCTTACTATTGCTGCATATTTCGATTATGAAATATGGCAGATGGACGTCAAAACGGTTTTCCTTAACAGAAACCTTTTGGAGGATGTTTATATGCAATAGCCTGGTGGTTTTGTCGTGCCAATACATGCAAACAAGGTTTGCAAGTTAAATTGATCCATTTATGGATTGAAGCAAGCATCGCGTTCTTGGAACCAACGTTTTGATGAGATCATAAAAGAATATGATTTCATTCAAAACGAAGATGATTCTTATGTATTTAAGAAGGTTATTGGGAGCGCACTGACATTGATTGTTCTTTACGTTGATGATGTATTGCTTATTGGCAATGACATTCCCATGCTACAATCGGTGAAACTTGGCTTTCATTAAAATTCTCCATGAAAGATCTGGGAGAAGCAGCATTTATTCTGGGAATAAGGATCTATCAGGATAGATCCAGAAAGCTTCTTGGACTCTCCCAGAGTTCGTACATTGATAAAATGTTGAAGAGATTCAATATGGATCAATCTAATAGGGGGCTGCTTCCAGTTACACATGGCGTCTCTCTATCTAAGGACATGTGTCCTAAAATTCAAGATGAGAGAGTTAATATGAGTCGGGTGCCATTCGCTTCTGCAGTTGGATCGATCATGTATGCCATGATATGTACTCGACCTGATGTCTCGTATGCTTTGAGCAGGTGTAGTCGCTATCAGGCTGATCCAGGTGATGGTCACTGGATTGCTGTTAAGAACTTCCTTAAGTATCTTAGACGAACTAAGGATGCTTTCTTAGTCTATGGAGATGGAGAACTTGAGGTGACTGGGTTCACTGATGTAAGTTTCCAAACCGATAAAGACGACTGTAAGTCACAATTTGGGTACATATTTTGTTTGAACAACAGAGCAGTGAGCTGGAAATCTTCCAAGCAAGAGACTGTTGCCGATTCAACAACAGAAGCGGAATATATTGCTGCAAATGAGGCAGTAAAAGAAGCAGTTTGGATCCGTAAATTCCTAATTGGATTAGGAGTTTCGTTAGCAGCTGAGCCCGATCCTTTGTATTGTGACAATAACGGGGCTATAGCGCAGGCTAAGGAACCGCAGTCTCATCAACGATCCAAGCATGTACTGTTGGACTATTATGACCCATAACATCACTATTTGTAAAAGACATGGTGTTCTTTGTATAAATTAACTATGTGACAAAGGAAATTGCTCTTTTATCATTTTGTAATTGGATTACTTGGATATATAAATGATAAAAGTCCATAAGATTATTACCGGATTAATAAGATATGAGAAAATATTAATCCACGACAGGTTTAATCATTAAATATCCATAGTCGTAGTATTATCGAGACTGGACATCAATAATGCGGAATAGACTAGTATTACACTTGTGCGCGTTATGAAAGCTTAACGAGATAGTTCTCATATATTTAAGTATTGGATACTTATGCAAGTGCGATAAGAGGTTCTGTTAGCCGTTGGATCGGGAACAGCTTAGCTTTGGATAGACCCCTCAGAATCTCATTGGTAGTATGACTATGTGTTTATGGGAATCCGAATCAGGGTAGATGTATTTGGTCTTAACCTGAGACTTGTATCGCTAATTCTAAATTAACTCGTTCGCCCGAATTAAAATCTAATTTTAATTCCGCTTGGAAATCCAATTTTGTTTAATATATCGAATATATTAATTTATCGATTAATTCCAAATTAATCGTTTTCTCTCTTTAATTGATATTTTATCCCAGATAAAATATCTCCGTAATTAATCCCATATTAATTTTCTCTCTCGTTTAATTAATCCCAGATTAATAAAAGTGCGAGTCATACGTCATCGGTGAATCTTCGAGAAGCGACCCATGAGATCCCCGGATATGTTGGCAGTAAATTCGGTCGTCGGACTATCCGAACACGTAAGTACCTAGTACTACGTTTGTACCGATTTACAAGACAAGGTTGGCTTCTAGCAAAGCGCCATGCCTACCCAAATCTCCAGAAACATCCTTACAGGAATATAAGGATCTATATCAGGCGTAGTATATGTAGTATTGCGTATTTCGATCCAGTATCGGATGTTCACATGCAAGGCCTGGGGCTGGTACAGTGTCTGCCCCGTACAAAGCATATATCGGATTACGAGCAACTAGTCTCTTTATTATCGGATAATCATGACCAAGTGATATTATCCCGATGGTTGCAACCCTTTAGAGAACCAGTTTTGTATCCCTGCGTGATCATCAACTTCATATGACTGGAGTGACACTTCCGTCTTGACATCACACCCAACACACTACGATTCTCAATATACCCAGAAGAGGCGTACACAGAACCGGTTAAAGCCCTGGATGACCAAAACCAAAGTATATTGATTGTCGCAAGTATTAGCGGTGCAAGTCTCAGGTTAAGACCAAATACACCTACCCTGATTTAGGACTTCCATAGACACATAGTCATACTACCAATGGAATTCCGAGGGGGTCTATCCAGAGCGAAGCTGTTTCCCGTACCATCGGTAAAACACAACCTCCTATTACACTTGCATGAGTATCCTATACCCAAATATATGAGAACTATGTCGTTATGCCCTCACAATGCGCCCAAGTGTAATACTAGTCTTTTACGCATTTATCGATGTCCAATCTCGATAATACTCTGACTAGGGATATTTAATGATTTATCATTCGTGGACTGATATTGTCTCATATTATTCTCAATCCAGGAACAAATCATAAGGACCTCATATCATTTATATATCTTGGTGATCTAATCACAAATGATAAGAGTGCAATCTCTTTTGTCACATAGTTAATTTGTACAACAACACCATGATCTGTACAAATAGTGACGATATGGGTCATAATTGTCCAACACGATCAATGTGAGTATTCCGCAACTCTCTTTGATTTATTCACACACAAATCATTCTTAGAGATCCTTGGCATGTCTAGGACACTAACATGTACTTTAATGGTTTATCTGATTCGTGAGATCATACATCGTGGCGATGTGAAGATCGAAAAGATCACCTCAGATGACAATATTGCAGATCCGCTGACGAAAGTTATTTCTCAGCAAAGGTTTGAGCGACATGTACATAGTTCAAGTGTTAGAGACTTGAGTGATTGGCTATGAGCCAAGTGGGAGATTGTTGGACAATTATGACCCATAACATCACTATTTGTAAAAGACATTGTGTTTTTGTACAAATTAACTATGTGACAAAGGAAATTGCTATTTTATCATTTTGTAATTGGATTACTTGGATATATATAAATGATAAAAGTTCTTATGATTAGTTCCAGATTAATAAGATATGAGACAATATTAATCCATGAATGGTTTAATAATTAAACATCCCTAGTCATAGTATTATCTAGACTGGACATCGATAATGCGGAATAGACTAATATTACACGTGTGCGAGCTATGGAAGCTTAACGACATAGTTCTTGTATATTTAAGTATTGGATACTTATGCAAGTGTGATAGGAGGTTCTGTTAGCCGTTGGACCGGGAACAGCTTCGCTCTGGATAGACCCCTCGGAATCCCATTGGTAGTATGACTATGTGTCTATGAGAATCGAAATCAGGATAGGTGTATGTGGTCTTAACCTGAGACTTGCATCGTTAATACTTGCGACAATCAGTACGATTTGGTTTTGGTCGTCCGAAGCTTTAACAGGTTCTGTGTACGCCTCTTCTGAGTTTATTGAGAATCGTAGTGTATTGGGTGTGATGTCAAGATGGAAGTATCACTTCAGTCATATGGAGACGATGATCACACAGGGATACATAACTAGTACTCTTAAATGTTGCAGCTATCGGGACAGTATGACTAGGTCATGATTATCCGATTACAGAGACTAGTTGCTAGTGATCCGATATATGCTACGTACGGGGCAGACACAATTCCAGCCCCAGGCCTAGCATGTGACATCCGATACTGGATCGTATTACGTAATACATATTATACTATATCTGAAACGGGGTACGGTAACAACATGGTACCCATGAATCTCTTGGGTCGCTTCCCATAGATTCACCGATTACATTTGACTCGAACAGAATTAATCTGGGATTAATTATGAGAGAGAAAATTAATCTGGGATTAATTGCGGCAAGAATTTATTTGGGATAAAATTCGAATAAAAGAGAGAAAGCGATTAATTTGGAATTAATCGATTAAATAATATATTGGATATATTAATTGAAATCAGATTTCAATGCGGAATTAAAATTGGATTTTAATTCGGGCGAACGAATTAATTTGGAATTAATTCGTAAGCGACTTTCGTAATAATTTTACTAGGCATTATTATTTAATTAAATTCGATTTAATTACGTCGCAACATAAAATTCGTTTAATCGGATTAAACGAACCTGAGCCCAAAGTGTGTTGTGTAAGCCAACTTGAATTTTGAATTCATAGTGGTGAGACCTACTAACTTACATCAACATGTCACATGAGTGATGGAAGTTGTTGGTTGCATTTAATGTAATTTTCTTCCAACACACTTTGTTTTGCTTTTTGGTAAAGCATTGACACTTTGTGAAAAGTCAATTTGATTATTAGTTTTTGGAAAACAAAATATAAAAAATACTCTCTCTTCCTTTCTTCCTCTTTGCCGTGACCTTGGGTTCTCTTCTCCATTGATTTTGCTTCAAAAATCATGCAAGCTAGCACTTAAGTAGTCTTGTGAGGTGATAGAGAAACTCATCATTGAGTTGGGAATCCAATTACAAAGCTTGAAGCTTCCACCATACAAAGAATTTTTGAAATCACACATCCGATCAATGAAAGTGTGTTTTCTGCAACTCACTTGATCATTCACACATAATATCATGACTTAGAGACCTTGGGCATATATAGGACACTAACAATCATCTGATGTGATCTTCTCGATCTTCACATTACCACGATGTATGATCTTATGAATTAGATGAAATCGTTGAACATGCTTGGATCGTTGATGAGACCGTGGTTCCTTAGCCTGTGCGATAGCCCCATTATTGTCACTGTTGGGAAAGCTCTAAGTCCCGAGGATCGAATAAAGCATAGAAACATACATGTGAATACACGAGGAAGTTACGGAATACTTACATCGAGCGGTTGAGCGATGCAACGAAGAACAAAAAATTCTTTTCTGCCTCCTTGGAAGTCACGGCAGTCTACTGGTTTTGCTCCACTAAAAATCGGTCATGGATGTCCATAAAGCTCCAAGCTTTCATGATGTGATTCCAAGCTCACGGGTGGGTTTCCCTATCACCTTCGCAAGAGTCTAAAGTGTGCTAGCACTCTTGATTTTTGCCACAAAAATTATCAATGGCTTCTCCCTTCATTTTCGGTGAAACCAGAAATTTGAGGAAGAAATAGGCCCTAGGCCGAGAGAGATGGAAGAAGAAAGAGAGGAGTGAATGTGTTGGTGGTTGGCAAAAAGTGTATCTAATACACTTATGAATTTCCAAAATTCATTTTCTTATTTTTGCTATCCAAAAGTCAAAGCAATTAAAGCTTTGCCAACTACCACCATCAATCACAATGACAAGTTGTCATGTCACTCAAAGTGACTAGACATCACATCAATCGTTTGACTAGTGATTTGATGTTTGATGTGACTTGTGGGCCACACATGAATTCGAAATGCGAGTGCGCTCGCAAACACTCCCAGGCTCGGGTTCACTAATTCCAAATTAACGAATTTTCCGTTGCGACGTAATTAAATAATTATGCCTAGCAAAATTACTATTCACGTCGCTAATGAATTAATTCTAAATTAACTCGTTCGCTTGAATTAAAATCTAATTTTAATTCCGCGTCGAAATCCAATTTTGTATAATATATCGAATATATTATTTTATCGATTAATTCCAAATTAATCGTTTTCTCTCTTAATTGATATTTTATCCCAGATAAAATATCTCTGTAATTAATCCCAGATTAATTTTCTCTCTCATCTAATTAATCCCAGATTAATAAAGTGCGAGTCATACGTCATCGGTGAATCTTTGGGAAGCGACCCATGAGATCCCCGGATATGTTGGCAGTAAATGCGGTCGTCGGACTATCCGAACACGTAAGTACCTCGTACTACGTTTGTACCGATTTATAAGACAAGGTTGGCTTCTAGCAAAGCGCCATGCCTACCCAATTCTCCAGAAATATCCTTACAGTAATATGTGATCTATATTAGGCGTACTATACGTAGTAGTGCGTATTTCGATCCAGTATCGGATGTCACGTGCTAGGCCTGGAGCTGGAATTGTGTCTGCCCCGTACGAAGCACATATCGGATCTCCGGTAACTAGTCTCTATAATTAGATAAACACGACCTAGTCATTTTATCCCGATAGCTGCAGCATATAAGAGAACGAGTTCCGTATCCTACATGACCATCATCTCCACTATGAGTGGAGTGATACTTCCATCTTGACATAACACCCAACACAATACGATTCTCAATATTCCCAGCAGAGGCGTATACAGAACCTGTTAAAGCCCTGGACGACCTAAAACCAAAGTATATTGATTGTCGCAAGTATTAGCGGTGAAAGTCTCAGGTTAAGACCAAATACACCTACCCTGATTTCGGACTTCCATAGACACATAGTCATACTACCAAAGAAATTCGAGGGGTCTATCCAGAGCGAAGCTGTTTTCTGTACCATCGGTAAAACACAATCTCCTACTATACTTACATGAGTATTCTATACCCAAATATATGAGAACTATGCCGTTATGCCCTCACAACGCGCACAAGTGTGATACTAGTCTTTTACCCATTATTGATGTCCAATCTCGATAATACTCTGACTAGGGATATTTAATGATTAAACCTTCATGGATTGATACTGTCTCATATCATCTCAATCCAGGAACTAATCATAAGGACCTCCTATCATTTATACATCTTGGTGATCTAATCACAAATGATAAGAGAGCAATCTCCTATGTCACATAGTTAATTTGTACAACAATACCATGATCTGTACAAATAGTGACGCTATGGGTCATAACTGTCCAACAATCTCCCATTTGGCCTATATCCAGTCACTCGAGTGTCCTACACCCGAACTATGTACGGTTCACTCAAATTACTGAGAAAAGATTTTCGTCAGCGGATTTGCATGATTATCATCTGATACGATTTATACGATCATCACATCACCACGATGTATGATCCGAACGAATCAGATGAATATCAAAGTATATATCTGGATCGTTGATGAGACCATTAATTTTTTAGCCTGTGCTGAAGCCTAGCTCAGCTGCTAACAGAACTACTCCTAATCTAATTAGGATTATATTCAATCCAGAAGGCTTCTATTGCTGCCTCAACTACAACAATAATCCACTTTAGTTGTTTATCTCGGTAACATTATCTTGCTTGGAAGATTTCCAACTCACTGTTCCGTTATTCAAACTTTATAGTACCGTTGTTACGACCTATAGTCATTTTTATCGGTTAGGAAACTTGCAGTAGTGATCCCAGTCACTTCAAGTTCTCCTTCTCCATAGTAAGACAGCATCCTTAGTTCCTCTAAGATACTGAAGGATTTTCTTAACATCAATCCAATGACTATCAATTGGATTGGTCAAAGCGTATGAGACACCAGGTCGCGTACATTTTATTTCAATGTATAAGTTCTCGGAGATTATTAACAACTTTAAATCTATCCCAGTAGATCTTTATTCCTAGAATAAAGGTTGTTACTCCCAAGAATTCTACGGAGAATTTTCTTGAAAGCCAAGCTTTCACCGATTTATATTATGGGAATATCATTTCCAAGAAATGATGTATTATCATTATTTAGGACATTCATTGTCAGTGCGCTCCCACTAAAACTCTTATATATACACAAGAATCATTTTCGTTTTGAATTAAATCATACACCATTATGATTACATCAAAACGATAATTCCAAGAACTCAATGCTTGCTTCAATCCATCCATGGATTGAATAACCTGCAAACCTTGTTTGCTCGTTTTGGTACGACAAAACCGTCAGGATGTTGTAAACATCCTCCAAAAGGTTTCCATTAAGGAAAGCGGTTTTGGCATTCAGCTGCCATATTTCATTAATGAAATATGCAGCATCAACAAGCATTATCCAAATGGATTTACCATGGCAACAGGTAAAAGGTTTCATCGTAATCTACACAATGTTGATAACGATACCTTTCCGCTACAAGCCTAGCTTAGTACGTTGGTATATTGCCTTCCATGTATGTCTTCCTTGAAGACTTATATAGTACCAATAGGCACAATGCCTTGCGGTACATCAACTAGTGTCTAAACATAGTTGGTATACATGGGATCCATTTCAGACTTTATGGCACTTTGCCATAATAGGGAGTCGATACCTTGCATCACTTCCTCATACGTAGTCAGTTCGTATTACTCAATAAGATTGACATCTTAACGAGGTGAGATCAGAAACCCATACCCCAGGTTGTTTTCTGACTCTCTCCGACTTACGTGTTTTTGTGTGTATTCGAAGATTATTGGTATAGTTTCATCCTTGATGAACTATTTTTGTTCCATTAAGGAATCGGGGCCTGGAATAGTATTACTCTGATTTTCATCAAGTTTTACTTTCCTCCCACTTACCACTACATATAGGTATTCCTCTTAGGAAAACCGCATGGTGAACAACAATTACATTGTTCTCTAGTGAGATGTACTAGTACTATACTTTGGTATCCCTAGGATAACCTACAATTAGGCACTTATCCGATTTGGGTTGTAGTTTGGTATCATCCAAACATATGCCGAGCATACCCAAATCTTCAGGAATGAGAAAACCCGGTTTCTTTCATGTTCATATCTAATATGAAATCTGTCAAACAGATTTTTATGGAACCTTATTCAAAATAAGTTCTGCATTGTTTAAAGTTTATCCGTTGAAGGAAATGGTAGCTCATAGCGACTCATGATTAACCTTATCATGTCTAACAAAATTCGGTTCATCCGTTCGGACACACCGTCAAATTAGCGTGTTCCGAGAGGAGTCCTCATTGAAAGAATACTATACCCCTTCAAGTATATAATAAACTTATTGCTTAAGTATTTTCATCATGGTCCAACCGTGATGGTTTTACACTTTAGCCGATCTGTTTGTCTATTTCGTGTCGAAACTTTAAAAGTTTCTGATTTGTGTTCTAAAAGAAACACATAACCATAACGCGATGCCACATCCGTTAAGGTCACAAAATATTCATATCCACCTCTAGCCTAACTAGACATGGGCCCAATTGCTTCACTATGAACTAGGGCTAACAGATCGGTGGCACTTGCACTTTTACCAAGTAAATAGTGTTTTAGGCACTTTGCCTAATAAAATAGATTCGTAGACATTATTTGATTGGAATCAAATTTGTCCTAGTACCCACTCTTCGAAAGTGTGGATATACGAGTCTTGTTTAAATTGTGTCATAGACAACAATGCCACAATTAAGTTTCAAATGATCAAATCAGTTTGAGCTATTTGTTTGTCATGTTATTGTTGGAGTTCAAATCAAGTCCCAAGATCAACAAATCATGCACAAGATACCATTATTGGAGTTCAAACAAGGTCCCAAGGATCACAAACAATGCATAAAAACGACATATGAACACATCAAAGGAGATGGCGGAATCAACTCACATTGAATTCGGTTTTGATGTTTGAAGAACAAGGTGCGATTTTGATCCTCCATAGAGCTCGGCAGTACCTTCTCCTTGCAGTGGGCTGTGCGATTTGAGTCCTCCTTTAACCTCCAAGAATCGGCCATGCAAGACTCCATTGAAGCTCAAAGCTTCAAGCTTCCAAGCTCATGAAGACACTTCCCTATCACCTATGTATAACTCAAGGTGTGCTAGCACTTGATTTTTGCCACAAAAATCATTATCTTGCTTCTCCATTTTTCGGCAGAAAACAGAACAAGAAGGAGAAGAAAAACGGTCCAAGACCGAGAGAGAAGAGAGAAGGTTTTTTGGCTCTTCATTTTCCTAAAACCGTGAAGACCAAAAGAA
This sequence comes from Zanthoxylum bungeanum, assembly GCA_019454045.1. Lineage (NCBI taxonomy): Eukaryota > Viridiplantae > Streptophyta > Magnoliopsida > Sapindales > Rutaceae > Zanthoxylum > Zanthoxylum bungeanum. The sequence goes on along the minus strand of SKCR01005986.1, from coordinate 62,485 downwards.
AGTGAGAGAGTGTCTCATGAATCTAGTCTCAAAATTAGGCCAAAAACGTGAACAAGCAAGAGTCACGTGAATGGCACAAAGATTTGCCAAAAACCGTGTACTACACATGGTCCAAGAGAGAGAAAATGATTTTTATATACATATATCTTTATTTCATTTACCAAGTAAATGAATAAAATATATATATACACAAGTCCTATCAACTTTTACTTTAAGTCACATCACATCACTTTAATAAAGTGATATGTTGTCAAGTCACATCACTCAAAGTGACAATTGATTTGACGATTGACGCGACTAGCGATTTGACGCTTGATGTGACTTGCGTGCCGCGCTCGAATTCGAAATGCGAATGCGCTCGCAATCACTCTCGGGCTCGGGTTCGCTAATTCCAAATTAACGAATTTTCTGTCGCGTCGTAATTAAATGATTACGCCTAGCGAATTCACTATTCACGTCGCTAACGAATTAATTCTAAATTAATTCGTTCGCCCGAATTAAAATCTAATTTTAATTCGCGTCGAAATCCAATTTCGATTAATATATCGAATATATTAATTTTATCGATTAATTCCAAATTAATCGTTCTCTCTCTTTAACGATATTTTATCCGAGATAAAATATCTCCGTAATTAATCCCAGATTAATTTTCTCTCTCATCGAATTAATCCCAGATTAATTCTATTTCTCTTTCTAATTGATCCCAGATAATCAAAGTGCGAGTCATACATCATCGGTGAATCTTCAGGAAGCGACCCATGAGATCTCCGGATATGTTGGCAGTAAATACGATCGTCGGACTGTCCGAACACGTAAGTACCCTCGTACTACGTTTATATCGATTTACAAGACAAGGTTGGCTTCTAGCAAAGCGCCATGCCTACCCAATTCTCCAGAAATATTCTTACAGGAAATATAGATCTGTATCAAGCGTAGTATACCGTAGTATTGTGTATATTAGCCCAGTATCGGATAATCACGTGCTAGGGCTGGGGCTGGATAAGTGTCTACCCCGTCCGAAACACATATCGGATGTCTGGTAACATAGTCTCTATAATCGGATATACATGACCTGGTCACAATATCCCGATTGGTGCGCAACACTCAAGAGCACTAGTACCGTATCCTGCGTGACACATACTCCAAATGACTGAAGTGACACTTCCGTCTTGACATCACACCCAATACTCTACGACTCTCTGATAAACCCAGAAGTGGTGTACGCAGAACTGTTAAAAGTCCTACCACCAAAACCAAAGTTTATCGATTATCGTAAGTATTAGCGAGATGTAAGTCTCAGGTTAAGACATACACACCTACCTTGATTCGGCCTCCCATAGACACATAGTCATAATACCAATGGGATTCCGAGGGGTCTATCCAGAGCGAAGCTGTTTCCCGTACCATCGGTGAAACACGACCTCCTATCGCACTTGCATAAGTATCCAATACTTATATATATGAGAACTATGCCGTTGTGCCCTCACAACACGCACAAGTGCAATACTAGCCTATTCCGCATTATCGATGTCCAGTCTCGATAATACTACGGCTAGGGATATTTAATGATTAATCCTTCGTGGACTGATACTGTCTCATATCATCTCAATCCAGGAACTAATCATAGGGACCTCTCTTCATTTATATATCTATGGTGATCTAATCACAAATGATGAGAGTGCAATTTCTTTGTCACATAGTTAATTTGCTACAACAACACAATGATCTGTGCAAATAGTGACGCTATGGGTCATAATGTCCAACAATCTCCCACTTGGCACGTAGCGAGTCACTCAAGTGTCCTACACCTGAACTATGTACGTTCGCTCAAATTGCTGAGGAAAGGTTTTCGTCAGCGGATTTGTTCGATTATCGTTTGACGCGATTTTATACGATCATCACATCGCCACGATGTATGATCCGAACGAATCAGATGATATAGAAGTATATATCTGGATCGTTGATGAGACCTTTAATTCCTTAGCCTGTGCTGACGCCTAGCTCAGCTGCTAACAGAACTATATCTAATCTAATTAGATTTATTTCAATCCAAAAGACTTCTATTGCTGCCTCAGCTGCAGCAATAATCCGCGTTTGTTGTTTATTCGGCAACAGTTATCTTGCTTGGAAGATTTCCAGCTCACTGTCCCGTTATTCAAACTTTATAGTACCGTAGTATTTAATCGGTTGGAAACTTGCTGCAATGATCCCAGTCACTTCAAGTTCTCCATCTCCATAGTTTAAGACAACATCTTTAGTTCTCAGAGATACTAACAGATGTTCTTAACTTCAATCCAGTGACTATCACTTGGATTGACCCGATTGTGACTCCATATGCTCGAAGCGTATGAGACACCAATACAAGTACATTTTAAATGTACAATTTCCCAGAGAGTGTTAACAAACTCCAAATCTATCCCAGTAGATCTTTATTCCTTGAATAAAGGTTGTTACTCCCCAGAATTCTACGGAGAATTTCTTATGAAAGCCAAGCTTTCACCGATAGCTTTATGGGAATTTTCACTGTCAGTGCGCCCTCCCACTAACCTCCTTATATACACAAGAATTATTTAGTTTTGAATCAAATCATAAACCATTATGATTATTTCAAAACGTCAGTTCCAAGAACCTTATGCTTGCATTGATCAAACATGGATCGAATAACCCGCAAACCTTGTTTGTCGGTTATATAAAATCGTCAGGATGTTGTAAACATCCTCCAAAAGGTTTCCTTTTCAGGAAGGCGATTTGATTTATAACTGACATATTTCATAAATGAAATATACAGTTATTTTCAAGCATTTTCAAAATGGATTTACCATGGCAACAGGTAAAAGGTTGAACCGTTATTAACACAAAATGTTGATAACGATACCTTTCCGTCAAATGCCTTGTGGAATCCATTCCAGACTCATGGCACTTTGCCATAATAGGGAGTCGATACCTCGTATCACACTCTCAAAACGTATTCGGATGGTACACTCCATAAGATTGACATCTTTATGAGGTTAGATCAGAAACCCATACCCTAGGTCATTTTCTGACTCTATCCGATCTACGAGTGTTTGTGTATTGAAGATTAATGGTATAGTTTCATCATAGATGAACTATTTGTGTTCCATTACGGACTTCGTGCCTTGAACAGTATTACTCCGATTTTCATCGAGTATCACTATCCTCCCACTGACCACTGCATTCGGTATTTCTCTCAGGAACGCCGCATGGTGAGCAACAATCATATTGTTCTCATGTGGGATTTATAAGTACTATACTTAAGGTTTCCTTAAGCTAACCTATATTGGCATTTATCCAATTTGGGTCCTTAGTTTGGTATCATCCAAAGCTATGCCTCGCATACCCAAATTATCAGGAATTAGAAACCTCGTTTCTTCCCTGTTCATATCCTATATGATATCTGTCAAACAGATTTATATGGAACCTTATTCTAAATAAGTTTTGCACTGTTAATACATATCCTGTTGAAGGAAATAGTAGCTCAGAGCGACTTGTGATAAACCTTATCATGTCCTCATATGAAAGAATACCGACCTTTCATCTTTCATTTACGTATGAAACTTACTGCTTAAGTATTTTCCATTACGGTTTTCCTCGTGGCGGAATAATACTATAGCCGATCTGTTTTCTACTTCGTCGAAACTCTAAAGTTTCCGATCTGTGTTCTTCAAAAGAAACACATAACCACAACGTGATGTCACATCCGTTAAGGTCACGAAATATTCATGTTAACATCTAGCCTAACTAGATATGGGCCCACTTACTTCACCATGAATAGGGCTAACAGATCGGTGGCCCTTTTACTATTACCAAGTAAATAGTATTTTAGGTATTTAACCTAATAAACTAGATTCGTAGACCTTATTTGAATAGTCAAATCAGTCCTAGTACCCACTCTTAAAAAGTGTGGATATACGAGTCTTCTATAATTGTGTCATAGACAACAATGCCACAAATAAGTCTCTATTGATCAAATCAATTTGAGCTATTTATTGTCATTTATATGTTTGAGATTTAATTTATATTCAAAATATAAATTCTGTTATTTACATCTAATGTATTTATCTCAGTATCATCTTTATATAATGAAACACTTTAGTGTTCTAGAATATAAAGGTTATATCCGTATCGGATTAAACCCTGATATAGAGATAATGTTCTAGTTAAACTAGTTACATTATAACATTTCCTAATTTAAGTACATACCCAAAGGGTAGTTCCTAAACTTAGGTATCTACGGTCGAAACAGCGACTTTCGTCCCGTTTCCAATTCGCAGAGAAATCTCGGCTTGAAGCCAGTATCCAGCTCACAGCGGATTCTGAACGTCAATACATATGTGTATTATGTACCACACTAAGTATTTAAAATTCAATTTTAATACTAGTTGTGAACATAACTTTGACAAATATTTTTAAAGTTAGAGCCTCGCCCTATCTTTTAATTCCTTCGTGTCTTCCATATCCAAATGGTAGTCACTTTGGGATATGTCAATAATCCTTTTCAATATTTCATAAACCTTTGGCCAAGCCTTGGGTTTCGGAATATTGAAACGATGTGCACCTTGTGCTACATGCCCAATTGCAAACTTTGACTTTTCTCCACTAGAATAGTCAATTAATTCTCCAAGAATTATTAATTGCAATTTTAATACTTTTAAATCTTAAGATAGATTTATTATAAGTATATCAATTAAGCACTAAAGTCATCATCACATAAATCTTCCAAAGACTTTATGCTCTACTATTTGCTTAATAATGGGCTTAGTCATAATAAGTTATTTTATCAAATAAATTAACCTATTATAATTCCCAATTGAAAATTAAATCACTTAAAACATTTAATCCAAGGATTACATTTTAAATATTCAACTTTTCAATTTTATCTTGATTACAATAGTCCAACTATTTAATCAACGATTAGTGGTACTATATATATTATAATGATTATAATAGTCCAACTATATAATCAAATATAATCCAAATTAATTAACCTCAATTACATTGATTACTATAATCCAATTATAAAATCAACTGTAAAGTGAAATTAATTAATTCAAATATATTGATTAATATAATCCAATTATATATAATCAAAGTATAATACAGTCCAACTGTTTATTTAAACAACAATTTAAATATTAGTCTAACTAACATTTAATATAACGACGAAATAATTTAAATGAGCGTGTTTAGCGAGTAATCGAACGAATGTTGCAAATTCAATACTTGCCTCCCACTATTTTTCGTCGAGCCTCTAACCCTCTGTGGAGTACTCGGGAAACCGTGTTTCCTAGTGGGCTAGGATCCCGTTAAATAACACACAACCTGACTTTGGCCAATAAAAAGTATGTATGCTATTTAACTAGGTAGATCTCACAGATCAATTGGATCTCATCCAATTCCTAGATCCGGTTAGGTGGACATCCAAGTCCGAAACATATGTATAATGTCAATGTATCCAATACATTTTCCTAACCATATCCTCCGAATCATCTAGGCCTTGGCTTTGGCCAAAAACAAACCTAATGATTCCAGTTAAGCAGGACCCATTGACGAGGAAAGTTTCGTAATCAATGTCATTGGACAAAAAGTGACCTTGACTTTGGCCAATAAAAATCACGATTTGGACAATACACCAATATGCAACAAAACTCTCATGATTCAAGTACATCCTTGATTGACAAAGGTCTTGACTTTGGTCAATAAAAAAAACAATGCCAACTTCGGATCTTGAACAAGAATCATTCAATGGAAGGATATTTGCTTAATATAAAACGAGGTTTTTTCTGCGCGTGCAAATTGGCTACCAATTTAATTATCTTTGTTAAGGTCTCATCATCATACACCCTTAAACATGCATTCTAAATACATAATAAAGCGAGTATGAAATAAAATAATAATGATATGCGGATGGATACTTAACACATTGATCCTAGATCAAATCTCTCATTTTCTCTCTCCCGCTAGCACTTGTATTACTTCTACCCGTTACACTACACTTCTAAAGAAACCTCTTTACATGGAGGGGAATAGGTGAGAAGAGAATACAAAGAAATAGGAGATAAGGCTGGACACGCAGGTCCAATTTAATAAATCAAATTTATTACAATTTCCAAAATCGCCCAACCCGACTAATATCCATCCGATATACATTATTCAAACATCACAACCATGTATTCATATAAGCATGTTATCAATCAATCAATCAAATTAATTAATCTTGATTATTAGTGATCATCCAATGTTCAAACAAAGATTTGATTTTTGTTCGAGTCAAACTCGTATTGCAAACATGTACTCAAAGTACAATTTCTACGAATTAAATTAAATTACATAATTAAATCCAATTTAATACGTATTTAATTCTAATTCATTATTTAATTCCAAATTAAATATTACACTTTTATTAACGAACCTTTACGACTTAAATTCCAAATTTAATCGCAACGGGCCTCAAACCCCGATTAACATCTAATGTTTTATTTAATTAAAGTCCAATGGGCTTTTAATTAATTTCTATAAGGCGTGGACTTTTGGTCAACTCGGGTCAAACCGAACAACCAAAATCCAATCCGGGAGTTACCCCATAAGCCTTTAAATTAATTTTGGCCCATTAGGCCCAAATAAATAATTAAGGTCCATTAAGTCATAATTGGACCTTTTGGATTCGGTTTTGGGCCTAATTGGATCCAACCAATTTTGCTTAAACCCAACTTTGTTACAACAAAGCCCAAAAGCCCAATTACAACCTAACAAGCCCAATTTCCAAAATCAAGCCCAAATTAATTAACTTATAAATTCCAAATTTCACAATTAATTAACCTAAGTGTAATACACAATCAATTACCCAATTAACATTCTAAAACATCAATTAGCCTAACTAATCATGCACTTTAACAACCAAATAGTGTCCAACACAATTCAATTAAAATCAAACCCAATTAACATGCTTTCAAGTCTCGGCAATTAGGGGTTTTTCAATTCGATTCGGTTTCAATCCAATTGAGTCCACAATCTTAATTTCCCAAATCAATTCAATTCATCCAATGAATTAAAACAAAATCACAAAGAATTCAATGTTCTTTAAAATCGGCCAAGCCACTTTAAAAGGGAAAAATGTTCCAAATCAAAATTCAATCCAATTGAACTTCAAAACAACATTAACCAATTGTTTTAAGTCATCCAATGATCAAACAAAACAAAATTACCAAGACATTAGGTTCTTCCAATTTTCGGCCAAGCCTCCAATTTGGGGAAAATTGAATCCAATCCAATTTCATGAAATGATCACACACAATCTCAATTAAACATGTTCTAAGCATACTTAAACATCCAATTCAATTAAAACATGCTTAAACACATTTTGCCCAATTTCAAGTTTCAAATCAACCTAAGAAGAATTGGGAAAATTGATCTAATCCAATTTTCTTGAAATTGATCATGCACAACTTCAATTCAACCTCATTCAAGCATAATGCATCAAACAATTCAACCAAATCATGCCTAAATCGAGTTTACCCAAATTAAAGTTTTGACCAAAATTTGCAAATTGGGGAAAATCAATCCAATGATTTTTTTTGTCAAATTGATTACATATATCTCAAATTAGATCATATATAAGCATTCTTACACAATCAATTTGTCAGAATCAAGCCAAAATCAAAAAGCCCCAAATTTGCCAAGAACCCTAATTCGGTTTTCATGCATCAAAAGCTCAAGATACCATTGTTGGAGTTCAAATCAAGTCCCAAGATCAACAAATCATGCACAAGATACCATTATTGGAGTTCAAACAAGGTCCCAAGGATCAAAACAATGCATAAAAACGACATATGAACACATCAAAGGAGATGGCGGAATCAACTCACATTGAATTCGGTTTTTTGATGTTTGAAGAACAAGGTGCGATTTTGATCCTCCATAGACTCGGCAGTACCTTCTCCTTGCAGTGGGCTGTGCGATTTGAGTCCTCCTTTAACCTCCAAGAATCGGCCATGCAAGACTCCATTGAAGCTCAAAGCTTCAAGCTTCCAAGCTCATGAAGACACTTCCCTATCACCTATGTATAACTCAAGGTGTGCTAGCACTTGATTTTTGCCACAAAAAATCATTATCTTGCTTCTCCATTTTTCGGCAGAAAACAGAACAAGAAGGAGAAGAAAAACGGTCCAAGACCGAGAGAGAGAAGAGAGGAATTTTTTGGCTCTTCATTTTCCTAAAACGTGTGAAGACCAAAAGAAATGAGAGAGTGTCTCATGAATCTAGTCTCAAAATTAGGCCAAAAACGTGAACAAGCAAGAGTCACGTGAATGGCACAAAGATTTGCCAAAAACCGTGTGTACTACACATGGTCCAAGAGAGAGAAAATGATTTTTATATACATATATCTTTATTTCATTTACCAAGTAAATGAATAAAATATATAATACACAAGTCCTATCAACTTTTACTTTAAGTCACATCACATCACTTTAATAAAGTGATATGTTGTCAAGTCACATCACTCAAAGTGACAATTGATTTGACGATTGACGCGACTAGCGATTTGACGCTTGATGTGACTTGCGTGCCGCGCTCGAATTCGAAATGCGAATGCGCTCGCAATCACTCTCGGGCTCGGGTTCGCTAATTCCAAATTAACGAATTTTCTGTCGCGTCGTAATTAAATGATGATTACGCCTAGCGAATTCACTATTCACGTCGCTAACGAATTAATTCTAAATTAATTCGTTCGCCCGAATTAAAATCTAATTTTAATTCCGCGTCGAAATCCAATTTCGATTAATATATCGAATATATTAATTTTATCGATTAATTCCAAATTAATCGTTCTCTCTCTTTAACGATATTTTATCCGAGATAAAATATCTCCGTAATTAATCCCAGATTAATTTTCTCTCTCATCGAATTAATCCCAGATTAATTCTATTTCTCTTTTTCTAATTGATCCCAGATTAATCAAAGTGCGAGTCATACATCATCGGTGAATCTTCAGGAAGCGACCCATGAGATCTCCGGATATGTTGGCAGTAGTAAATACGATCGTCGGACTGTCCGAACACGTAAGTACCTCGTACTACGTTTATATCGATTTACAAGACAAGGTTGGCTTCTAGCAAAGCGCCATGCCTACCCAATTCTCCAGAAATATTCTTACAGGAATATATAGATCTGTATCAAGCGTAGTATACCGTAGTATTGTGTATATTAGCCCAGTATCGGATAATCACGTGCTAGGGCTGGGGCTGGATAAGTGTCTACCCCGTCCGAAACACATATCGGATGTCTGGTAACATAGTCTCTATAATCGGATATACATGACCTGGTCACAATATCCCGATGGTTGCGCAACACTCAAGAGCACTAGTACCGTATCCTGCGTGACATCATCTCCAAATGACTGAAGTGACACTTCCGTCTTGACATCACACCCAATACTCTACGACTCTCTGATAAACCAGAAGTGGTGTACGCAGAACCTGTGTTAAAAGTCCCCTACCACCAAAACCAAAGTTTATCGATTATCGTAAGTATTAGCGATGTAAGTCTCAGGTTAAGACCATACACACCTACCTTGATTCGGCCTCCCATAGACACATAGTCATAATACCAATGGGATTCCGAGGGGTCTATCCAGAGCGAAGCTGTTTCCCGTACCATCGGTGAAACACGACCTCCTATCGCACTTGCATAAGTATCCAATACTTATATATATGAGAACTATGCCGTTGTGCCCTCACAACACGCACAAGTGCAATACTAGCCTATTCCGCATTATCGATGTCCAGTCTCGATAATACTACGGCTAGGGATATTTAATGATTAATCCTTCGTGGACTGATACTGTCTCATATCATCTCAATCCAGGAACTAATCATAGGGACCTCTCTTCATTTATATATCTATGGTGATCTAATCACAAATGATGAGAGTGCAATTTCTTTGTCACATAGTTAATTTGCTACAACAACACAATGATCTGTGCAAATAGTGACGCTATGGGTCATAATGTCCAACAGTTATATGTTTGAGATTCATTTATATTCAAAATATAAATACTGTTATTCACATCTAATGTGTTTATCTCAGTATCATCTTTATATAATGAAACACTTTAGTGTTCTAGAATATAAAGGTATATCCGCAACGGATAAACACTGATATAGAGATAATGTTTCTAGTCAAACTAGTTACATTGTAACAGTTTCCTAATTTAAGTACATACCCGAAGGGTAGTTCCTAAACTTAGGTATCTACGGTTAAAACAGTGACTTTCGTCCCGTTTCCAATTCGCAGATAAATCTCATCTGAAGTCAGTCTCCTGCTTACAGCAGATCCTGCACAACAATACATATTTATGTACCACTTCCAGTATCTAAAATCCAATTAATACTAACAGTGAACATGTTTATGACAAACATATTGAAGTCGGAGCCTTTCACCGTCTTAATTCCTTCATTTCTGCCTTGTCCAAACGGCAGTCACGCTTCCGCGATCCGTTTGCCACAATTTAGCCAGACATTTTGGGATATGTCCTTTGTCTTCTCAGAAGATTATAATGTTTTTCTTTGTGCCCTTTCGGTACCCCAGAAGCCTATGGCCAAGCCTTGGCCTTCCGGAATGTCGAAGTAAGGTGCGCCTTGCGCTTCTCGCCTTATTGCAAACTTTGGCTTTGTCTCCTTGAGAATAGCCATTAACTCTCCAAGAGTTTGCTATTGCAATTTAGTACTTCTAAGATCTAAATAGATCTATGAAGATCCTTCAATTTCTTTATCATACTATAAGGATCTAATCCTTAGTTCTGATTAAGAAATTAAGGAGTCTATTTGGCAAGCATAACGGATTAAGCACTAAAGTTATCATCACATGAATATTCCAAATATCATACTCCACTATTTGCTTAACTCCGGGCTTAGGCCTAATATGTTATTTTATCAAATAAAGTAACTTATTAGTTTTCAGGACCATCCTGAAATTTATTCCCAATTTGAAAATTAAAGTCGTTTAAATACATTTTCCCCAGGATTATGTTTTAAACACTAATCTTTCAATTTATCTTGATTCTAATAGTCCAACTATTTAATCAACGATTATGGTACTATTCATTATAATGATTACTATAGTCTAACTATATAATCAACTATAATTTAATTTGTTAATTCAAATATATTGATTACTATAATCCAATTATATAATCAACTATAAATGAAATAGTTTGAATACAGTCCAACTGTTTAATTAAAACAACTATTAAATATTAGTCCAACTAATAAATAATTTACTTAACGACGAATGATTGAAATGAGCACGTATGGCAAGTTATTAAACGAATATTGCAAATTTAATACTTGCCTCCACTATTTTTCGGCGAGCCTCTAACCCTCTGTCGAGTACTCGGGAAACCTTGTTTCCTAGTGGGCTAGGATCCCGTTAAATAACACACAATCTTGACTTTGGCCAACAAATTGTATGATAATTTACTAGGTAGATCTCTAAGATCAATTGGATCTCATCCAATTCCTAGATCCAGTAGGGGGACATCCAAGTCCGAAACATATATCTTAAATATGTCAATATATCCAATATATTACCTAACCTTTTTCCTCTGAACCAACTAAGCATTGGCTTTGGCACAACAAACTTAGTGATCCCAGTTAAGCGTGACCCATTGATCATGGAAAGCTTCGTAATCAATGTCGATGGACAAGAAGTGGTCTTGACTTTGGCCAACAAACCACAACTTGGACAAGACACCGATATGGAACAAAGCTCTCGTGATTCAAACACATCCTCGACGGACAAAGGCCTTGACTTTGGCCAACAAACCAATGTCAGTCTTGGATCTTGAGTAAGAATCACTCAATGAAGGAAAAAAACGCTTAATATTTTGTGAGGGTTTTTCGCACGCAAATTGGCAACCAATTATTATCTTTGTTAAGGTTTCATCATCATACACTCTTAAACATGCATTCTAAACACATAATAGGGCGCATATAAATAAATAATAATGATATGCGGATGAATACTTAACACATTGATCCTAGATCAAATCTCTCAATTTCCTCTCTCCCGCTAGCACAAGTATTTACTTCTACCCGTTACATAACACTTCTAAAGAAACCTCATTTACATTGAGGGGAATAGGTGAGAAGAGAAATACATAGAGTAAGGAGGTAATAGGCTGGACACGCAGGTCCAATTTAATAAATTCTAAATTTATTACAACAATTTCCAAAATTGCCCCACTCATCTAATATCCATTCGATATACATTATTCATGCATCGCAACCATGTATTCACACAAGCATGTTATCAATCAATCTAATCCAATTAATTAATCTGATAATTAATGACCATCCAATGTTCAAAAAACGATTTGATTTTGCTCGAGTCCAACTCGTTTTGTGAATAAGTACTCAAAGTACGAATTATTGAATTAAATTAAACTACAACATTAAATCCAATTTAATATATATTTAATACTAGTTCAAATATTTAATTCCAAATTAAATACTATACTTTATTTGACTAACCTCTACGACTTAAATTCCAAATTTAATCGTTACGGGTCTCAAAGCCCGATTAACATCCAATGTTTATTTAAATAAAGTCCAATGAGCTTTTAATTAATTTCCTTAAGGCGTGGAATTTTGGTCAACTTGGGTCAAACCCAATAACCAAAGCCCAATCAAGGAATAACCCCATAAGCCTAGAAATCAATTTAGGCCCATTAGGCCCAATTAAAAATTAAGGTCCATTAGTCGCATTTGGACTTTATGGAAATGGTTTTGGGCCCAATTGGATCCAACCAATTTGCCTAAACCAATCTTGGTACAACCAAGCCCAATAAGCCCAATAACAACTTTTAAGCCCAATTTCCAAAATTAGCCCATTTAATTAAATCACAAAAATTCCAAATTTCATATTTAATTAACCAAAGTGTATAGCATAATTAATTACCCAAATAAATATTTCCAAAACACCAATTAGCCTAATTAATCATGCTCATTAACAACAAAACATGTCCAACACATTTTATCAAAAATCAAACTCATTTCATGCTCATATATGTCTCAGCAATTTGGGTATATTTTGTCCAATTTCAAATCCAATCCAATTGAATCCAATTCAACATTAAATCAACATTACCAACATGATTCCAACTCATCCAAGATCAAAAATCAAAAAATCCAAGACTTTTAGGGTTCTAAAATTCTTGGCCAAGCCAATAATTTTGGGTAAAAATGTTCCAAACAATATTTCATGAAATTGATCCAATCAAACTTCAATAAAACATCATTTAAGCATATTTAATCAAACAATTCAACCAAATCATGCTCAAAATCAATTTACCCAATTTTAACCCTAAATCAAAGTTTCATGCTTTTACTCGCTCTGATACCATTGTTGGGAAATCTCTAAGTCCCGAGGATCGAATAAAGCATAGAAACATACATGTGAATACACGAGGAAGTTGCGAAATACTTACATCGAGCGGTTGAGCGATGCGACGAATAACAAAAAATTCTTTTCTGCCTCCTTGGAAGTCACGGCAGTCCACTGGTTTTGCTCCTCCAAGAATCGGCCATTGATGTCCATAAAGCTCCAAGCTTTCGTGATGTGATTTCAAGCTCACGGGTGGGTTTCCCTATCACCTTCACAAGACTCTAAAGTGTGCCAGCACTCTTGATTTTTGCCAAAAAAATCATCAATGGCTTCTCCTCTCATTTTCGGTGAAACCAGAAATTTGAGGAAGAAAGAGGCCCTAGGCCGAGAGAGATAGAAGAAGAAAGAGAGGAGAGAATGTGTTGGTGGTTGGAAAAAGTGTATCTAAGACACTTATGAATTTCCAATTTTCATTTTCTTATTTTTGCTATCCAAAAGTCAAAGCAATTAAAACTTTGCCAACTACCACCATCAATCACAATGACAAGTTGTCATGTCACTCAAAGTGACTAGACATCACATCAATCAGTTGACTAGTGATTTGACGCTTGATGTGACTTGGGGCCGCACTTGAATTCGAAATGCGAGTGCGCTCGCAAACACTCCCAGGCTCGGGTTCGCTAATTCCAAATTAACGAATTTTCCGTTGCGACGTAATTAAATAATTATGCCTAGAAAAATTACTATTCACGTCGCTAATGAATTAATTCTAAATTAACTCGTTCGCTTGAATTAAAATCTAATTTTAATTCCGCGTCGAAATCCAATTTTGTATAATATATCGAATATATTATTTTATCGATTAATTCCAAATTAATCGTTTTCTCTCTTTAATTGATATTTTATCCCAGATAAAATATCTCTGTAATTATTCGCAGATTAATTTTCTCTCTCATCTAATTAATCCCAGATTAATAAAGTGTGAGTCATACATCATCGGTGAATCTTCGGGAAGCGACTCATGAGATCCCCGGATATGTTGGCAGTAAATACGGTCGTCGGACTATCCGAACACGTAAGTACCTCGTACTACGTTTGTACCGATTTACAAGACAAGGTTGGCTTCTAGCAAAGCGTCATGCCTACCCAATTCTCCAGAAATATCCTTACAGGAATATGTGATTTATATCAGGCGTAGTATACGTAGTATTGCGTATTTCGATCCAGTATCGGATGTCACGTGCTAGGCCTGGGGCTGGAATTGTGTCTGCCCCGTACGAAGCACATATCGGATCTCTGGTAACTAGTCTATATAATAGGATAAACATGACCTAGTAATTTTATCCCGATAGCTGCAGCATATAAGAGAACGAGTTCCGTATCCTACGTGACCATCATCTCCACTATTACTGGAGTGATACTTTCGTCTTGACATCACACCCAACACACTACGATTATCAATATACCCAGCAGAGGCGTACACAGAACCTGTTAAAGCCCTGGATGACCTAAAACCAAAGTATATTGATTGTCGCAAGTATTAGCGGTGCAAGTCTCAGGTTATGACCAAATACAACTACCCTGATTTCGGAATTCCATAGATACATAGTCATACTACCAATGGAATTCCGATGAGTCTATCCAGAGCGAAGCTGTTTTCCGTACCATCGGTAAAACACAACCTCCTACTACACTTGCATTAGTATCATATACCCAAATATATGAGAACTATGTCGTTATGCCCTCACAACGCGCACAAGTGTAATACTAGTCTTTTACGCATTATCGATGTCCAATCTCGATAATACTCTTACTAGGGATATGTAATGATTAAACCTTCGTGGATTGATACTGTCTCATATCATCTCAATCTAGGAACTAATCATAAGGACCTCATATCATTTATACATCTTGGTGATCTAATCACAAATGATAAGAGAGCAATCTCCTCTGTCACATAGTTAATTTGTACAACAACACCATGATATGTACAAATAGTGACGCTATGGGTCATAACTGTCCAACAGTCACAATACAAAGGTACGGGCTCAACTGCTAGCGGAACTACTCCTAATCCAATTAGAAATTTGCGGATCCAAACTGCTTCTTTTGCTGCCTCAACTGCAGCAATATATTCCGCTTCTGTGTTGAATCAGCAACAGTCTCTTGCATAACACAAACACAAATGCTGAAATTTCATACTCTTTTCATGGCAACAGAATTTGACTTGTACAGGTCGGTCCACGCACCCAGACCTATTAGTACATGAAACTTCACATGCATGAACTGTATGACCATATCAGGCATGCTAAAATGACCAAGGTGTTACATAGTAGCTTAGTTATGATAATATTTTGAGGTAACCGTACTAGAGACGTCTTTAGCTTCCTCATCAGCATAGTAGTTACATCATTCATGAGCATGATGAGATCATACAAACTATTTCTCTCATTCTAACGATACTTTGAACATATGCCTGTAGATTCTAGGCATGATATTCCGTCCAGTTTCGTGCGACCCCATGAGTAGTAGGATCATGCCTAACTTTATGAGTGGATGTTATAATTTCTTTTACATTTCCAAATCTCAAATGATTTATAAGCCAAACTTTAATTTTAGGATTCTATCGAACTTCAGTATGATGTGGATATATTTCCATTTAGAAATGTTTTCTCAAATATCAACTCAATATAGTTTATACATGTTTTCAAGTCATGTTTATATATTGTTTAAGCTAAATGACCATGGTTTTGAAAATAAGGAAAAATATTTTCAAACGCCAGTAGAGTACCGTTTTCTCAGCATAGCGACCTGGGTTCGCTCAGTTCAACAAGTCTAATGGTTTCAGATAAATCCTCTCCGGCTATTACAATTACAGCTCAGATTTCCACTGCTTACGTGGTATTAGGTCACACTAAGTAGGTTTTATCCCCCAGGTTACATTACTGGCGATGTTTTACAATGACAACTTATATCAGTTTATGTTTTATCAACGATGTTTTGATTTATGCTTATTGAATTTATAAGAGTACTCATACCATGTTTGTTTTTAGCTTTCACTCACTAGGTCGTCCAAACGACTTACCCCGCCCTCCCAACAAACTCCCAGCTTTTGATTGCAGGACCCATTGATAGCTGATCTCGGTGAGCTATCAATGAATACACCACTGATTTGCATATTCTACATATAATATCATCTTTTTCACATTATGTATATGCAGGTTTAATCATTGTTTGACACGTGTGCACATGTTATTTTTCAAGTCATGTATGTTAGAACAAAGGCTTATGGAGGCGGTAAGTCTGTCTCTTGTCGATCATGTCTTGGATATATTGGGATGTGACATTAATTATAAACAAAATTTTCTTTAAAGACTGAAGTGTAAAAATAACACAACTTTTAGGAGTTCAAAAGTTATTATACCAAATCGTCGTGACAATTGACTAATTTAAAGTTTGTGTTGAAGTGTCATTCTGTCATGTCATGTCAATAGGTCCATTAGAGTTAACAAATTAGGATTTAAAAGAAAAACTTATATACTTATAAGATTTATTAAAAAAAAAAAAACTTTGAAAATTTAAGTGTAAAAATAGTACAATTTTTAAGAATAAAAATGTTATTATCTTTTTTATTTTTATATTGATTTTTCGTTCAATTTTCAACGCCTTGTTATAAAATCTCATCCTAGGTGCTACAAGTCTAATCTGCGTTACCACTTGTAATCCAACGGTTTGCAGTTCCTTTTGAGTCGTTCGTTACTCAAATCGTGCGGCTTTCAAACATTTACAGTTCACAATATATTCAGATCTGTGCTCGAGCTTCGCGTTCGGACGACACATTTCATCTCTCCACTCAATTCTTCACGGTAAGTTCAATTCCTTCCGATGCTCTCGGCTTTATGATTTTGAATTCTCATAACTCTGTGTTTTATTAATAAATAAAATTTGTTATAATGTTACTCTTGACATTTGTTTCGAAATAACTCTGTTTGGTTGATCAGAAACGGCAAAGGGAAAAAATTATGTCACGACTGAATCTTCATTTTATTTTTATTATTATCTGCTTTCTTGATAAATCGAAAATGCTTTTTGTTTGTTTTCTTGTACAATTAGTTGACTGGAGTAGATTTAGTGAAAATTATTTGATTATTATTATTATTATTTAAAATTTTCAGCTACAAAATAGGATCCTAAGGGTTTCATTTGTATCTCCGTTGAATATTATTGAATCATTATATCACTTTTTATTACAATTGATGATATGGGATTTTTGTTGTCTTAAATAGGGTTTCGCAATGCACTTGAATTCTTATTTAATAATTATTTTTTTATATTAAATTTGGATTGAATTTTAAGACTTGGTATCCAGATATCATGTTTTTATTGGTTCAATTGTAGATGGATTGGCAAGGGCAAAAATTAGCGGAGCATCTGATGCAAATTATGTTATTGGCATTCGCTGTTGTGGCATTTGCTACTGGTTACGTAATGGGATCGTTCCAGACGATGAACTTGATATACGCAGGTGGTGTTGTTCTCACCACATTGATTACGGTCCCTAACTGGCCTTTCTTCAATCACCACCCTCTCAAGTGGTTGGATCCAAGCGAGGCTGAAAAGCATCCCAAGCCTCAGCTAGCTGTCAATTCAAAGAAAAAATCTGCCAAGAAAAATTGACTTATCTGATGTTGGCTTTTGGTACGATCTCCATGACTTTAGGCGTTGCTGTGATTTTCTTAAGAATGGATTATACAATGCATTGGCTTACTTGCCCAAAAACTTGAATTTATAGACAATGATTTGAAGGAATTTGTTTTGATATTAGTATATTCTGTCCATGCTTTTATCATTATTACTCGTCTTATGAATTGTCTTCTCTTAATGGAGTTTTTCTTAACTGGAAAAAGAAAATCACGGTCTTCATGGTAATGATATTAAACAGATTGAATTTGTTCAGTGCAATATGGTAGTGTAGATAATCATGTTATGGTCTCAAAGCTGTTCAAGATTAGGTTGCTTGCTTGGTTTGTAAAAGAGTTGTTGTAGTTGCTGATGTGAAGTGGTTTAGAAAAAAGAGGAAAACCAATTTTTGAATTCTTATTATTGATGTGAACCATTGAAGATATTGTTTTTAACAGTTAGAATAAAAAAAAAATGTTACAGATTTGGATCAGTTCATTTGAATTTAATGTGTCAGTGTTGGTTCTTTGAAAACTGCTGAGAGTGTTGTTGAAGGATTGAGACAAAAATGAAGAACATATGTGATACTTCATAGGACATAAAGTATCAAGCAACTCGATGAAATATGTGTGTTGTTTAGGGAAGGATGAGTTCGTTGAGACATCTCTTTAGGGAAGGACTAGAAAAATGAAGGATTGTTGCAACCGATCATTGCCTTGCCTACTTTCACAAGAAAATATCATGTAGGAAATTGATGATACCAAGTAACTGATTAGTAGAGAATGATGGTTTGATGTAAGTCATTCCAATACCATTAACATGGAAACACCTGATAGCCCTTTGTTTGTGAAATGCTATATTGTTAGTATGAATCAGGCACATTTTGTTACAAGATTGTCTTTATTCCTACAAAGGAGGGGAAAGGCTGACTCCCCTGGACATTTAACATGTATCAATGTTCAACCAGTGTTTTATTTGGAGCTTGTGATTAGCTTGAAGGTTTTAAATATGGCCTTTGATTGGATGATATCCAACTTTGCACACTCAATGAAACACTGAGAATTGGATTATGGGGGCGGTCATATTTATTTGCTGTTAAAATAGTATTGGATGATGTCAACGGTGATGCATGTATCATGTATAATGAATCAAAAACCTAAAAACAACTATTATGTCACGGAAATCTATCATTTCACAAATAAGTGGCGCGCCGTAGGGTAGGTTAAGTATCTGCATGATAGAATGAGACAATCTCAATTGATTAATATATGCGTAAATAATTCTTATTCCTATATTAATCAACCAACATTTGATTTGATTAAAGAATTTTGATTAACATTTAATCATTCGTTTGTGAGTGTAACTTGTTGTTTCGGAACTCTTGGATTTAACTAATGAAGTGTGTCGTAGGGTAGGTCAGTTCACCAAATAGATCTAGAGTTCCTATTCTCCTAGAATCCAAACTTGATATTGACTCAAAATGGACACCATCCGTATGAGGACGAAAATAAAGTCGTCTCGATATGCCTTTTGAATCTCACATTTTCGGATTAATAACAAAGATCGCGAAATATATTGTCACATATCACTCTCCCACTCACTATTTTATAGTTTAAGGTTTCTACTACACTAGTGTCTAATTTGACTATGCGCGGCTAAAAACATAACTTAATTAATACTTGATGACTATTAGTGATATCTCCAAATTTTAATTCTTAAAATTTTTGTTCACTAATTCTTTTTAGTCGAAACTAATATATAAGTTAATTAAACTAGTTTAATTAAGTAATCTACAATGACCTATTTCAATTTTAACTCTTAAAATTTTCAGTTCACTATTTAAATTTAAATTAAATCCGGATTAAATAATTATTTAATTAAACTATTTAATTGGATATAAATGACTTGTGTTATTTTATTTGGTACGTGGAGTTGTATCCCGAGTGCAGATCACACTACCGTCCATCCGTAATCATTTATGGATTTTATGTCCGAATTTTCATCCTATATACCAAATTAAATAACTAGTTTCCTATTAGTTACTTTTTTTTCCGAATTTTCAAATTTTTAACTTATATAAATTAAACTATTGAATTTTAATCTATGCATGTATTAATCTAGATTTAAACTATTTAAAATTATGCATAACTTTTATGCTATGATTAATTAAACATGCATTTAATGTTATGACATGTTATAATGCATGAGTGGACATCCTATGCTATATGACATGTTATTCAAACAAATTGAATTAAAGTATACATACAATAAAATTAATGCATTGACTGAAATCTTATTTCTCAATACTAATCTAATTAGTATATAAATCACCAAGGCATTCATTGGTCTTCAACTCTTGCTCCATGGAATGACTTGCGCAATGTAATGTTGGGGTTTTGGCGCGGGCGCAGTGGAAGCGTGCGGTTCGGGCGAAATCGTAACTTTAAAAACTTTTAAAATTACCGAATAAATTATTCAATATCCAAAATGAATAATTTATTCATATTTCACCTAAACATATTTATTCGATATCAAATAGCGACATAAATAGTTAAGAAACATCGCGAAACTTTTACGAAAAATATTTTTCCGCAAAATGACATAAAACGCGTTTTTGACCGAACCGACCACCCAATACACATGAGGGCTGCCCAGGTCAGCCCCAATAGTATTATGGCAGTTCATGGGCTGCCCGAACAGTGACAAATTCACTGTTTGGGCAGCCGTCACCCGGTTGGCTCAAAAGTACCCGGTAACGCCGTTTTTCACCGTTTTCGCATATTTCAACTCCGAAACAATTTTCGGAAATTGTTCTAACACCCAAAACACATCCAATACATTCATATGACATCATTTTCATCATAATAAACCCATCATTTCCAGATCTGATCCAGAAACCAAAATGTCAATTTTTCATGTTTTAATCCAACTTTTTCAACATTAATCAAATTAATCACAACACCAATCCAAGCCACCACAATTGAAGCACCCAAGAACAATTCTAGGCATTACAAGAGTGGTCATAACACTCTAGAATGGCAACATATCATCAAATGATCAAATTGAATCAATATTACACTAATATCATCCAAATCAACTTCACACATGCAACAAGCCTTCAATTCCATCCTCTAAATTAAAAAGCCCCAAATTATAAGAAAAGTAGGAACCCTAGGATCTCACTAGATCATCAAGAAACAAGAAACATATTTTCTAAGCTTATGAATATGTAGAATTACCTTTAATCCTCATAATTCCTTGAGCCTTTTTCTTGATTTTCTTGATTTCTCATCTTGAATCATCAAGCAAAATTTGGAGAACTTTTGGAGGATGAATTCGGCCAAGCTTGCTTGAATAAAAAAGAAAACAAAATTTTCTAATTTAAACAAGGAGTGACCGACTTTGGAGGGTATTATGGTCATTTTTGCCAATTTAATTCAATAAATTTAATAAGCTTTAATTTGACAAATCAAATTTGCACACTTAAAGCTTAATAAAATCATGCCATTTGTAACCAATAATAATCAAACATTTTTCATAACAATTATGAAAAATATATTATTTAATTATTTAATTATTCAAATATTTAACATTTAAATATCTAAATAATTAATTAATATAATTATTATATATATGTATTTTTATTTACATTAAATAACAAATACATATTTTAATGACATGTGTCAAAATCTCATTTGACAATTAATTAATGTGTATCTAATCAAATTATGTATTAAATACAAATACATAATAATTACGATTGACCAAAAAATGCCCATATGCATGTGTTTTCGTTTAACCGTTTAAACGATCCGAATTAACTCATTTAATCCGGTAAAGTATTATGAATAATCTGTATTATTCATAACGTTTTGCCCAAGTGCTCAACGAGTACACTTCATATTGTGGGACTCTCTAAGTTTAGGTTTATCCGTCGTGAAATCCAATTTCGTGTCCATAATTCACACACTCATGAATTATGACGACCACAGATAATCTCGCTAAACTATACAAGTCGAGGTCATTGCATACGTATAATCCCTCCATCACAGGCTATCCATATTATACCTGTGATATAGATAAGAACGTCAAATCCTTATAGTATAATATAGTCGACTTTCAAATTTACGATCTCTAAATAACACTCGGAACTCGCTTCTGAAGTTATACCACGACCATGGATTTACTAGATCGCAAACACGTGTAGGATACCTATGCCCTGTACACAGGACTGACGGATTTTATCTTGATACACACTGGATATCATGAGCATCAGTCTACACCCAACGAACAGACGGAGGTATGATCTAAATAGATCGGTGACGTGATTGCCATCAAAGTGTGGAGGATAACTCATATATCCACTGTGGTATCTCAAGTCGAAGTACCACTATGCTCGCTCAACTCGAGAAGATTCCTATTGACGTTGTTGTACCATCTATTAGGAAATCTTCAGTGAGTCGTTCAGTGTTTATCAAATAAACACCTACATGTCTATACGAGTCTCCCGATACTCATGGTTCATTGGGATAAACCATTGGACCAAGTCACGATATACGACATGTACTGGTCTCAGCAGATTTTACTAACCGACCCGTGTTAGTAAATCTTGACCAGAAACTTTATTTAAGGATATACAACTTATAGTGACGCTTCCCAATGTCAATTACAAACTACATTGTAACTGCGCACTACGTTGTAAATCCTATGGTCTTTGTCTAATATACACGTATCACTAAATCAAATTTAGTTTCAATCTAATCATAATTAGATATCTAATCGCAATTAGATCGAATATGTGTATAAAAGACAAGAGGTGCTACCATTAAATAAGTAATATTATGGAAAAAAGAATTGTTCGTATTTATGAATCGGACATAAATACGATCCGGATTGGCACTTTGAGCACCAACCCTAACAATTTCTCCCACTTGCTCTAGTGCCAATCCACGGTATCATATACACATCTCAATGTGTATCACATACTCATGGCCTTCAAGAGCTCACCTTGCACTCAAGAGGCAGGCAACAACAAGTAAGCATGCTATAACAAATTGAGTTTGTCCAACAAACCCAATTGTTTCCCTTAACCAGCATCATTCATATATTGTATAACCTAAGTTGTACATCAATATGACTTAGATGGGATATCAATATTATGCTATAGCTACTGAGTTGTCAATGTGTTTAGGTAATCAAAGTTGATAGAGTTTTCAGGAGAGTAAGGATGTAAGGAGTTCAAGGAAATGAGATGAGAAAGAAACCTATGTAGCAAAGTAAGCTTCTTTAGGAGGAATAACAAAGATAGTATAGCGGCACTCAGAGAGAGAAAGTAATGACTTCAAAAGGTTTAACAACAGAGAATAAATAGGAAGGAGTGCGGAGGCAACACAAGAAAGTTTATAGTGAGCATGACTCCAGAGGAATTTCGCAGAATATGTAGTGTGTTCGATAATTGAAAATGATCAGAAGTAAGTTGAAGAAGGCAAACTAGACAGTTTTTAGTAGTAGTACCCTAATGCAGGAAAAGACATCAGATATATATATATATATATATACATGAGAGTCATAGGCTTATAGATAAGCAGTATGTGCAACTAGATCACCATAATCATAAAGGCCTCAGGATAAGTTCCCACCCTCCCGACCCTCGTTAGACAACAGTAGCAGAGATGGACCTTGAAGGTTGCCTCAAGATACTCCCGGGAATAAGTGAAAATATAGTAAAAGAAGACCGGAACATAAAACCTTCAGACATAGTTTAAGAACATAATAAAAGTGAGTAACAGCTCTGAGTAAAAGAGTTAGGAAAGAAGTTGTTCAGATGGAGCGGTACACTGATAAAGTAGTAGTCAAGTAATGACTGAGATACAAAGGAACCAGTGTTAGAATGTAATAGTGGCTATGTAAAGGGAGAAGATATCCCTCAGATAAGAAGACAGATACATGGACCAAGGAATTTCTCAGTATAGAATAGGATAAAACAGGAAATGAAAAGAATACTAAGGAAAAGGTTTGGAAGTGAAGCCGTCAATGTGCAATGACGGTAGGAGAGAATACCTGATAAGCAAAGACAAAAGTGTGTAACAACAAGGTTTCTTAGTATTAGAATGAAACCAAAGATCCATTACGTGTTAGCCCACGTAAACCATATAAAGCACCCAGCCCTAGTCTAAGTTGACCAAACCACTACGGGTTTGGAACGGCTTTAGCCACGGTTATAGGTGGTTTGGTAGATTTGTAACATAGTATAGAATCGAGGAGATAAGTTACTGCAAAGTTGCAATTAGCATAGCGGATAGATCCTCAAGGTACGGTATATTTACATGTATTTGAGTAACGACCATTGACAGTACTAGACTATGGAAAATAAATTGGTGTGGAACACTGTAACCATTATTTATAGTAGCAATGAAATTAAAAGTATGAAGGAAGTATGAATTATAACTAGAACCGAATCGCTAGCGTCCCCGTCTAAAACAAAACGTGTAGTTTAAATAAAAATATACAAACAGTTAAGCTCCCAGAAAAGCTACCAGAACCAACCTCCTTAGTACAAAACCATTGGGTAAACAAAATAGTGAGTAAGAGGTACATAAAGAATCTGACCCTGCACTACAAGGTCCTAACTTATACAGATAAGTAGAAGCAAGAAAATTTATAGGGACTGATAAGCAAAAGCAACTGATAAGAATATGTATACCTTCCAGATATTACAGGACACATAGTACCTACAGAGATGATAGACCCTTAAGTAAAGGTTGGGAAGCCTAGCCCAATAGTTATACAAAATAAGTTCGAGGGCCTTGATTTCTCAACAAGAAGACTCATAGATATAACTTCTTGTAGGTAAATATAAGAAGACTAAACAATCAAGAACTAGAAGGTGTAGATGTAATCCACGAACCTAATACCATTCAGAACTAATAACTCAAGTGGGTAATGAGCTGGAGTAAGTAGAGTATAATGTAAGATCTAGGAATGAGGCTTCTTTGATGCACCATAAGAGTTGTAGCATGGCCGTAGTGTAAAGTAATCAGCAGGAATTTTATGAAAGCAGGATGAAGAGTCCTCTCTCGATCAAGAATTTAAGAAGCATAAGGTGTGAAATAGAAGTTAAGATACGAGAAAAGACAAGGCGTATTTATTATAAAAAGGATGAAAGATCAGTTTAACAGAGATTTTAGTCATCAATTTATAGTGAACCCGGTTAACGTGAGTCAATTTACAGTAAAAATAAGAGTCCTAACAGATGAAAATAAATATGCTTATGAGTATAAAGTCAGTTTAAACTGATGGATTAGAAAGAACCCGTGAACTCTGTGACCTATGGTAATATCCTAAGTTTAAAGAGGATTCGAGGATGAATCCTATTTAATGGGGGAAGAATTTGTAACGACCGGTAGTCTCTACTACTATTACTTTGTGGTACCGTGGTATTACGGGACGAAGGTAACATAATATAAATTATGTTGGGACACATAGACATTCATGGAAATGACTTTGGAGATAATCGGTAAATTCCCCGAAATTCCAATACGAAACTGTATAATATTACACTCCAGGCAGCCCATAGTATTTGTGTTGGGTTTCTACGGTCTAACCGGGATCGTTTTAAGCAATGAAACAACATGTGAATACATCAAAGAAGTTGCGGAATACTTACATTGATCGGTTGAGCGATACGACGAAGAAAAAAACTTTTTATGCCCTTTGAACCCAACTCTCGGCATTCACTGCTTTTGTTCTCCAAATTTTCGGTCATGGTCCTCCATTGATGCTCCAAGCTTGGTGAAGTGATTCCATGCTCACAAGTAGGTTTCCCTATCACCTTAGGATGACTCCATTGTGTGCTAGCACTCTTGATTTTGCAACAAAATCATCACTTGCTTCTCCTTGTTTGTCTCGGCAGTGAGTAGAAAACAAAAGAAGAAGTGCAGCCCCTTGGGCGTGAAGGAGAGAAGAGAGAAGAGAGAAATGTGTGTTAAAATGTTGGTGGTTGGGAAAATTGTGTATCTAATACACTTTTTGAATTTCCAAAATTCATTTTTCTTATTTTGCTTTCCAAAAGTCAAGCCATTAAAGGCTACAACCACTACATCAACTATTCACATCACTCAATCAAATGAAAAGTTGTCACGTCACATCACATCACTCAAAGTGACAAGTGATTTGACGCTTGATGCGACTAGTGATTTGACGCTTGATGTGACTTGCGGGCCGCACTTGAATTCGAAATGCGAGTGCGTCCGCAAACACTCCCGAGCTCGCGTTCATTAATTCCAAATTAACGAATTTTCCGTTGCGTCGTAATTAAATAATTATGCCTAGCAAAATTAGTATTCACGTCGCTAAAGAATTAATTCTAAATTAACTCATTTGCCCGAATTAAATTCTAAATTTAATTCCGCGTCGAAATCCAATTTCGTATAATATATCGAATATATTATTTTATCGATTAACTCCAAATTAATCGTTCTCTCTCTTTAATTATATTTTATCCCAGATAAAATATCTCCATAATTAATCCCATATTAATTTTCTCTCTCATCTAATTAATCCCAGATTAATAAAGTACGAGTCATACGTCATCGGTGAATCTTCGGGAAGCGACCCATGAGATCCCCAGATATGTTGGCAGTAAATCTGGTTGTCGGACTATCCGAACACGTAAGTACCTAGTACTACGTTTGTACCGATTAACAAGACAAGGTTGGCTTCTAGCAAATCGCCATGCCTACCCAATTCTCCAGAAATATCCTTACAGGAATATGTGATCTATATCAGGCGTAGTATACGTAGTATTGCGTATCTCGATCCAGCATCAGATGTCACATGCAAGGCCTGGGGCTGGAAATGTGTCTGCCCCGTATGAAGCACATATTGGATCTCTGGTAACTAGTCTCTTTAATCGGATAGACATGACCTAGTCATAATATCCCGATAGCTACAGCATATAAGAGAACGAGTTCCGTATCATACGTGATCATCATCTCCACTATTACTGGAGTGATACTTACATCTCAACATCACACCCAATACACTACGATTCTCAATATACCCAGAAGAGACGTACACAGAACCTGTTAAAGCCCTGGATGACCAAAACCAAAGTACATTGATTGTCGCAAGTATTAGCGGTGCAAGTCTCAGGTTAAGACCAAATACACCTACCCTGATTCAGACTTCCATAGACACATAGTAATACTACCAATGGAATTCCGAGGGGTCTATCCAGAGCGAGGCTGTTTTCTGTACCATCGGTAAAACACAACCTCCTACTACACTTGCATGAGTATCCTATACCCAAATATATGAGAACTATGTTGTTATGCCCTCACAACGCGCACAAGTGTAATACCAGTCTATTCCGTATTATCGATGTCCAATCTCGATAATACTACGACTAGGGATATTTAATGATTAAACCTTTATGGATTGATACTGTCTCATATCATCTCAATCCAGGAACTAATCATATGGACCTTTCATCATTTATACATCTTGGTG
Organism: Zanthoxylum bungeanum; assembly: GCA_019454045.1. Classification (NCBI taxonomy): domain Eukaryota; kingdom Viridiplantae; phylum Streptophyta; class Magnoliopsida; order Sapindales; family Rutaceae; genus Zanthoxylum; species Zanthoxylum bungeanum. Next base: position 34,894 of record SKCR01005986.1, on the reverse strand, counting down.
ATCTAACACAAATGATAAAAGAGCAATTTCCTTTGTCACATAGTTAATTTGTACAACAACACCATGATCTGTACAAATAGTGACGATATGGGTCATAACTGTCCAACAATTTGGGCCATAACTTTCTCATACAAACTCTGATTTTTATGAATTTAATATCGCCGCAAATCTGAAACCGAGATCTACAACTTTAGCGTCAGACATTTTTCCAAATCCGAAACAGAAACAGGTTGAAAATACAGAACAAAAATTCGGATGAATATTAACTCGGACCTAACTAGATAATTCTTCAAGTTTCTACATAATTCTTGGAAGAATGAAAATGACAAAAGGACCATAGTATAAAAAGGAGGATACTATTCCCATATCTAAAAAAAATGAAATTTGTGAAGAAATTAAGAGAAACGTGAAAGAGAGAAGAAGAAGGAGAAGAATAAGAAGAAAGAAGAAGGAAGAAGGAAGAAGGAAGAAGGAAGAAGGAAGAAGAAAAAAGAAGAAAAGAAAAACAAAGAAAAATGACTTGACAACTTACATGCTTGGAGAATTAAAGAAGAATCAAACCAAAATAAGGTAAGGGAACCTTGACCCAAAACTTATTTTGTAAGATTTTGAAAGCTAGATGATAAAATAGAGATGTTGGCATGATAAGGGTTGCATATTGTTGATTGATAAGTAAAGAAAGTGATTAAGTTAAAAACCCAAATTTTTAAAGTTTTAAAAAGGGTAGTTAAATTATGGATAATGAGATTAAATCATTATTTGAAGATGATAATTTGATATTGAATATGTGAATTTGAAGTTCAATAAGTTGGTTTGTGCAATAATTTTGTTATGGAAGTGTTTTTGGTGTAAAATGGACTTTGAAGAAAACAAGAACAAAATCCTGGAAAACTAGTTCGCAACGCGACGCGAAGAGGTTTGCGTCATGCCGCGCACTGGAAAAATGGCAGGACATTTTTGGTATGTTGAGCATCGCGATGAGCAAGGCTTTGCGTCACGACGTGTGACCCAAAACCATCCCAAATCAGTTTTAAACCATCCCAGTTCCACCCTAGCGTGTTAGAGACCACCCTTAAGGTTTCGTATCAGTTCACATACATACATTTCATATTATTACAAGCATGATACACCAAGTGATGATATCACGTACTTGAATTGAGAAGTTTAGCCTAGTTCCAAACTTGTCTCATGGTTTATAATCTAACCAAGTTACCGCTTATAGACCATTGCAGGAATTGCAATTTCCTTCGATGAAGTTGTATAGCACAAGCCTGATTCCAACCAGTGAGTGGACAATTTCATTTTTTACTTGATTCTCATTTCGTATTTTTCATATCAGACTTATTTTACGCATTTAGAGCGTTAGCTATTTTTATCACAGTTATTTCGTGAAATAGTATGTTTTAAGAAATGTTTTGGAAAAAGTATTTTAAAAGCTTGAGATTTTTTATTTTCGAGGCATGGGGGGAAAACCCACCTCAGTATGTAACTTGACTCATACATGGATTTGACGGATTCAGATATCATGAGCACACGCAGTTCAGGACTAGGGATGACAGATGCCCCTAGATCCTAGTTTCAGAGCTTGGAGGGTAGCATAGACCTGCACCCCCAGTTCTATTTTAGTGGCTTGGGGGACAACGATACGTAACGCCCCAAGACCACTAGTTTCAGGGACATGAGTGGCATATTTTAGGGGACAATGATACGTAACACCCCAAAGTCATGGATTTGCACTCCTGGCTCTAGTTAGGCATATGAGGGGGATGACGATACATAACGTCCCCAAACGTCAGGTTTTCAGAGACAGATACAGATATCAGAAATAATTTTCAGATACAGTTTTCAGAAAAGGTTTTTAGAAAATAAAGTTTTCAGAAAACAACAGTTTTATAAGAAACTTTCAGAAAATATAAGTTTTACAGAAAGAGTTCAGAAGAGATTTTCAGAAAGAAGCCCAGAGTTTTCAGACAAAAAATTAGTTTTTGTATAAAGCTATTTCTTAAACTTTGGTTTTAGAACCAAATATTTTTATAACCGTATTTCAGTTTCCATCCACTCACTTAGATCGTACAACGGTCTAAGCCCCCATTCCTAGTGTTTTGTTTTGCAGGTTCATGGAGGACGAGCTCATGAGGATGGATACTGATGGCAGTCACTAGGGAGTTGGTCCACCGGGTCAAGTCAGGGATTAAATCCAATTCAGTCAGAGTCAGAGAATGTCTTGTAACTTATATGTTATACAGTGATGGTCATATGGATATTGCATTATAGAAGTTATTGTCATTGTTGAAATGTGTATTTAATCAAAGTATTTAGTAGTAAGAGTATTACGCATACATGGTCGATGAGTTGGGCTATGGTCCCATACATGAGTTTATATATATGTGAGATAAGAATAGCAGTTATCAGAAGTCAGAGACTTAATGGGATAGTACGGTCTATCATCTGCCGGTAGCATCTCCCGGTTTGGGGATGTTACATAAGTTCTATTATCTCAACCAATAATGCATTAAAATACAAAGACCCTGATTGTCTAACTATTTCATGTATTATTGGAAATCAAAAAATTGAACATGTTTTGCTTGATCTTAGAGCCAGTGTAAATTTGCTTCCATTTTCGGTTTACCAACAACTTAATATTAGTGAGTTAAAACCAACTTAAACTACTCTTTTACTTGCTGATAGATCTGTCAAGGTACCAAAATGAATTGTGAAAGATGTGTTATTACAAGTTGATAAATTCATATATATTGTGGATTTATTATCTTGGAAACAAAACCTGTAGCAGACAATTATAAGCCAGTTCTTGTAATATTTGGTCGTCCATTTTTAGCAACAGCTAATGCCTTAATTAATTACAGGAATGGAATCATGAATTTGTCCTTTGGCAATATTACGCTGGAGCTTAATATTTTTACCATGTGCAAACAACCATACAATGAGGATAGTGAAGATGAGAGCATTAAACTAATTGAACCAATTGTGGAGGAATATATTCAGGGAAGTTTATCTGATCCTACGAAAATTTGTACAGCCAATTTTCTTGAATCAAGTACACAATTAGATTCAGATATTCCTAATGATTTTTTACTTGATTCTACACAATTACAGGAAGATGATGGAGAGAAGTAAAATTTTGAGGAACTAGGAACAATGGAAGAAGAAAAACATGAGGAAGCACCCAATCTGAAATTGAAGACTTTTCTAGAAGGATTGAAGAATGTATTTCTTGGAGATGAACAAACTTACCATGTGGAAATTTCTTCCTCTCTCACAAGCAATCAAGAAGGAAAAATACCTCCAGACTGGAGCCATCAAGGCATGGAAGAAACTCGCGTAAAACTCCACAATCATTTTCCTTCTCTCCCTAAAATTGCTCTGATGAAAATTTACAAAGCTCGTACTGAAAGAATGAGGCCTCTTATGATCCATGGTATTCTTAGTGATATTCGTTGGGTAATTGAAGCAAGGGTTCGCTTGGCAAGTAAGTTATCCGACTCTTTCATTTCTTACATGCATGGTTTAGGGAAAAAACCCTGTACTAAAAAACGAAGAGCTAAACAATTATGTGTTTGTTATGAATGTGCACGATGAACGTACAACACTCATTGTCGTTCTTTAGGAATGATGTCTAATCATCACGAAGATAAAATTCAATTCATTAGAGATGGCTTGAGTAGGGAGTCTTTAGATGATATATCATTGACTCTTGAGACGCATCCTAGTGGATATGTTCATCGAGTGATTCGCAATTTGCATACATAATTTCAAAAAGAAAGACAACAATACAGTCTCGGGAATTTGACTTTAAAAGACCTTCTTTGCCAATTTATAAGAAAATTGGATGGGAAGCATATCCCTAATCCATATAGGGCGTTTAAGCCGTTACTGGACGTAAAACCAGAGGAAGATGTGAGCCATAATCATAACTATCAGTACATATCATTTCAATTTATTGTTTTGATTTCATTTCCTTTAAATTACTGTTTTGATTTCCTTTACTTTAATTTTTGCCGACGATATCAAAATTTTTTTACTTTCACGATCCATTTTACTGTTCATCTAACAATTTTCATTTTGCAGGTACTAGTGTATTTATTACGCACCCTTTTTCAGAATCTACAAATTCAGCTCGTCATTTCTCTCTTTGACACATCTAGAAGAGAGAGAACAAAAATGGAGACAAATTCAAGAAGACGAGTCACTAATATATGTGTTTTTTGTGGAACTAGCTCTGAAACTAAACCAGAATTTGTTGAGGTTGCAAAAGAATTGGGTAGAGTTATGACAGAAAGAAACATGCACTTAATATATGGCGGTGGCAATCTTGGACTGATGGGATGTGTTTCAAAGGCCGTACAAGAAGGTGACAGTCAAGTTTTGGGGATCATTCCAAAACCTTTGGCAGCCAAAAACCTCATTGGAAAATCATATGGAGAATAATACATTATCTCAAGTATGTCTGAAATACTTACTGAAATGATTAATCATGTTGAGGTTTTTATTGCTTTACCAGGTGAGCTAGGCACACTGGAAGAAATTTTCACAGTGGCATCATAGACGAACTTGAACATTCACCAAAAACTCATTGGACTACTTAATGTTGATAATTTTTTCTATTTTCTTTTAGTATTTATTGCAGATGCAAAAATACTTGGGTTCATTTCGAAACCGGTAAAGATATCATCCTAACTGTAAGCAAAGCTGATGAATTAATTGATCAACTCTTAGCTTATGAACCAAAAATCTACCTCATTCTTTCCAAGTTGAACTAGTCTGATAATGATCGTGGCAAGAAGCGTAGAGTGGACTTGGGTCTTAATCTGTAATTTTTTTTAAATAGTCGTAGATTCTATTGTCAATTCCACACTAACCAGGTGATATCTTCTAAACTCTACTTCTTCTTTTTCAGACATTGGGGACAATGTCTCAATTTGGTTGAGGGGAATGGATAGTTGACTAGATAGTTTTTATTTTCATGTTGTGTTTTTCCAAAAAGAAAAAAAAATTATTTCCGTTTTTATGTTGTTGTTTTATTAAAAAAAATAAAAAAAAAATTATTTATGTTGTTTTTGCTTTGTTTTTATTTTGTGTGTAAAAAAAAAAAAAACTTTTTTTTGTTGATTTTTATTTGTGTTTAAAAAAAAACTACACACAAACTAACAACAAAATTTTTGACTAACCAAGTGGAATTGTTGTTTAAAGGTGGTTGTGTAAGGAGTTTTCGCTCCTGAAACGCATCCCAAAATAATTCATAACAAGTTATTTTTGTTCCTTAATTTTTGAATCATTGAAATTTGTGAATTCTCCATAATATTAATTAAATTTGATCTTCATAAGCTCGTTTGACAAGTATTATCAATATACACGGTAATATATGATCATGAGTTGTAAGTGAAAATTTTATAATATTCAGTTCTATAGTTTGTTGGAGGTAGCACCTAAAAGCAGTGAAATTTGTGTTTTTATATAAAAAAAAAAATCTAACCATGCTTTTACTTAGTAATCGTATATCTTGCCTCAGCAAGTAGTGATTGTTTGTGTAAAATGTTATAGCTTGAGTTAGTTTAATTAAAAAATGATAATAATCAAGCTTTTACTTAGTAACTGGACATCTTGCCTTACTAAGCAGTGATTGTTCGCGTAAAACGGTATAGCTTGAGTTTGTATTTAAAAAGTGTGAATAAGTTTGATTTCGTTGCCTCTCTAACTCGAGCAATTAAGTCCGTAGGGGTGTTTTAACGCTTAGTGCCCTAAGGCTAACTAGTCTGGGAGCCACTGGCCCAAAGCTCGTTACATGGGTTCAAAAGAAAGCTTAAGAAAATTAGACACTTTTTCTTTTTAATATCTTATATCTGAGCAATTAAGTCTGTAGGGGTGTCTTAATATCTAGTACTCTAAAGTCAACTGGTTTGGGAGTCACTGGCTCAGAAATTTCAACCCAGCATAATTTTCTTATTTTGGCCATAACCTTTTACTCCGATATCGAATTGAAGTGATTCCAGAGAAGACTCAAAGATCTACAATTTTGTTGTTAACAAGATTTTCTAATTCTAAAGTTTGCAAGACCGAAATTGATAAAATATCCAAAGTATGTCATATGTAATTATTATTATTATAAAAAACAAACAAAAGAAACAAAAAAAAATTATTTGCATGTGGTGGAAGGTAAGGGTGGCAACGGGCCGGGCCGGGCCCGGGCTTTGCCAAGCCCGGCCAACAAAAAAAAAAAGCCTGGCCCGGCCCGGCTCGGCCCGACTCGGGCCCGGGCTTTTTTTGGGCTCGAATTTTTTTAAAAAAAAATTAAAAAATTAAAAAATATACAAATTTTAAATACATTTACACTATATACAAAGACAATTTATAAATAAATCACAAAATTCATTGATAAATTAACAATTTAAATGCTAAAAACAAATAAAAATGATACAAACATATTTAAAAATATATAATTTTTTTATTTTTTTATTTTTTTTATTTTTTTATTTATTTTTTTTATTTAAAAATATATAAATTTATCATCCTCCACTAATAGAGATGCGATAACAAGTAAATCATATTTACATGTAGCATTCCTCTCTTTCAACTCGGCAAATACTTAGGATAGCTCCTTTTCCAATGCCCATCCTTATTGCAGTGGAAACACTTTCCCTTGGGCTTGGCATCCTTGAAGCCTTTATTGTTCTTCTTCTTCATGGGCTTAGACTTAGCGCTCATGTGCTATTCTTTTTCTTCTTTGCAGATTTAGAAGACTAGGCAATGTTTTCCTCAGCACCGGGCTAACGAGGATCCACAAACATGGACTCATAGTGGGTGAGCTCATTAAGTAGTTGGGTCAAAGTAAAAGTCAACTTGTTCATAACATATTTGCTTTTAAACTGTAGGAAACTCTTCGTAAGAGTTTCCATAATCATGGTCACCTGGCTCCACTCGTCAATACGAGCGCCATGGGTTTCGGCTGTATTGAGGTAGGTCATTGATTACGCTCAAAAAGTACTTGTGATTATCGTAGTATAGTTGGGGTGTCGATTCCTCAGAAAGATGGTTAAGAAGGAATTAATTCTTTTAGCAAATGCATTAGCGATAACTTAATTAAAGAACATATTTAATTGGAAATTTAAAATAAATTTATGAAAAATATGTAAGGATTATCAATAGAAAAAGTAGCAAAGCGTCAAGAATCTCTCTTGTATTATGTCCCTATATTTAATATTTGATTCCTTTTATTACTCGATTGAGGGTTTCACTTCTCAAACCAACAACTGAAAAATAAATCAATTTAGAACATATTAAATCATAAGGTAATTGATATATTATTTTCTCTATATTAAAAATAAAATATATTATTATTATGACCTATCTAAAGTCGATATATTATTATTATGACCTATATAATGTCCATCCAAGTCAGTTTATGTTCTCTCAACACATTTAATAAACTACCTTCTTAATTGCTTATGAGGGAAGAAGAAATTACTACAGGGTAAGTTGGTTCATCTCTAAGAAATGCATAATTCAATCCTTCTGGCAAAGTCTTTAACTCTAAATTGGGTACTTCCTCGTGTTTTTTATTCTAGTGTTCCTAGTTCCTCAGAATTTGATTTCTTTTCATCGTCTTCAGTACCTGTGTAGAATCAAGTAAAAAATCATTAGGAATATCTAAATCTAATTGCGTACTTGATTCAAGAAAATTAGATGTACAAATTTCCATAGGATCATATAAACACCCATGAATATGTTCCTCTAAAATTGATTCAATTAGTTCTATGCTCTCATTTCCAATGTCCTCATCGTATGGTTTTTTGCACATGTTAAAAATATTAAGCTCCAACGTCAAATCACCAAAGTATAAATTCATGATTCCATTCCTGCAATTAATTAAAGCATTAGCTGTTGCTAAAAATGGGCGACCAAGTATTATAGGAATTGGCATATAACTATCTGCTACATGTTGTGTTTCCAAGACAATAAAATTCACAGGATATATGAATTTATAGACTTATAATAACATGTCTTCCACAATTCCTTTTGGTACCTTGACTGATCTATCAGCAAGTAAAAGATTAGTTGAAGTTGGTTTTAACTCACCAATATTAAGTTTTTGGTAAACCGAAAATGGAAGCAAATTGATATTGGCTCCAAGATCAAGTAAAGTATGTTCAATTTTTTGATTTTCAATAATTCATGAAATAGTTGGACAACCAGGGTCTTTGTATTTTAATGCATTATTAGTTGAGAGAATGGAACTTATCTATTTAGCTAGAAAAACTTGTTTTCTTACCTGATGTTTTTTTAAACGGTGCACAAGACTTTCAGAATTTTGCATAAGATGGTATCTGTTGAATGCAATCTAACAAAGGAATATTGACATTCACTTGTTTGAATATTTCTTATATCTTTGGGGAATGATTCAATTTCTTTGTTTTTAATGCTTGAGGAAATGGAGGTGCATGAGAAAAATTGTTATTATCGACAATATGTAATGGTTCATCAACCCCTTCCTTACGCTCTGAATCTGATTTATTTTCAAATTCGCGAGGTTCAAGAATAGGTCTGTAGATGACCTTACCACTGCAAAGAGTGATAAAAAAATTGACTTGGGTATGTGTTGACTACCAGAACTACCCTTGTGAGGGTTTTGATGACTCTTGGGGTTTGACTGTGGTTGTGCATGAAACTTTCCTCTCTCATTAATGGTCAATGCAGTGTGATTTTGGAGAAAGTATCTTTTAGATCAATCAATGTTTTCACATTTTGGTTATTGATGGCTTCTTATTTCTCAACGAATGTATGCAAGATATCCTCAAGGGTTTTCCTAGGTGGTGGGACATATGGTGCAGAATTCTGGGAATTTTGGAAATTCTAATGTACTTGGGGAGGTTGTTGCGATTGTTGTGCTTGGTTATCATTCGTCCAATTAAAGTTTGGATGGTTTATCCAACCAAAATTATAGATTTGGGAGTATGGGTTTTGATATGGTATCATGAAGGAATTTATGGAACTGACTTTGTCATGGAGTCATTCTTGCAGGGTTGCCAAGGTTGGGCAATCTTATGTGACATGTTCATTTGAATTAAAGATTTGACATGTGACTTCTTGAATTGACTTAACATGATCATTCTTCCTCATTTCTAATGCCTCAAATTTTTTAGCTAGAGGTGCATATTTAACAGAAAGGTCATGGTCTTCCCTACGGTTAAATATGCCTCTATCGGATGACTTTGGTTTTACAGATGACTCATAAGTACCAACTGTGTCCTAATGTTGTATATTTTTTGCTATGTGTTCTAGGTAATCTAGTGCATTGAACGACGTAATCACACGCGTATAACGCAAGCGCACGTATCGTTCAAGTAGTATAAAAATATCGATCCCACGAGGACTTAATTCCTACTGTTGTTATTAATTATTGATACTATTTATTTACAGGTATCTAATTAAAGAGAGGAGTGAATGATTACTTGATTGGTTGGTTGAAAGAGGATTTGCTGAACAAATAAATAAATAAAAATACAAAAGAAAATACTAAGGAAAATAAACAAAAGACACAAATATCTAGGGTTGTGATTCCACACAACATTACTCTAATGATGAATTGATTCTCTTATACACGTGTAATAAATCAGTTTGCTAACCTTGAACACGAAAATATGCAAAAGCCTCTATCGATGGTCAGATGCAAACACCCAAATAACCAAATTAATCATATGTCTATGTTAATCAAGTTACTTGTATTCATTAAGTTCAAGTTCCAATTATGGCTACCCCCGTCTGACATGTATATTCTTATCCTGTAAGGAAATCTATTAAAGGGTTATCTATCCTCAAGGAAGATCGTGAACTATTGAATCTAAGGCTGAAACCTAAAATCCCTTTTCCAAGTTCATTTTAAGTTTACCATATCAATCTTATTGGTGATCAGGCAACAAGAAGCATTGGACTTAAGATTCAATAAACAAACTAAAGTATTACCAATAATATAATTGAATCAATTATTAAGCTTGTTAATATTGTGTTTCATCACTTCCCTAGAATAAAAAATAAAATGCTGGGGTTAGGGAATCCACTTTTAGAAATCTCACTTTATTAAAATATGGAAATTGTCAATGTTACCCATTTAAGTTGAACCAGCCATAAAGGCGGTGTTATTATTTATCCATAAACCAGCTTATTGGCGGTAATCATCTGTCACCTAAAGACTGACCATATAGGCGGTGTCACATTATGTTACATAAATAAAATAAGCCATTACTGCATAATCAACTTTTAATCCATATTATTAAATTATAATTTTCATATTATAAATTAAGTGAGATTAATCTACCTTTACTATTTCTAATTTAGAAATATCTCTTATTATAATATATAGATTTACGTGATAATTACCAACCGACCATATAGGCGGTATCCTGATTAAGTCAGATTTAATTAATTCCAACCGACCATATAGGCGGTATCCCATTAAGTCAGGTAAAAATTAATTTAATTAAGTCCAATCGACCATATAGGCAGTATCCAATTAAGTCAGGTTTTAAGATAATTTATATATTGTAATTGAGGGAGATTAATCTAAATTATAAAAGTAAAAAGCTTCACCCTACCCCAGCAGTAAATTAACTACTGAACATTAAAGAAATAAAAAGTAAATAAATAAAAATAATTACTGAAGTAAAAATGGATAATTAAAAGTGCTGAAAGTAAATAAATAAATAAAAATACTTAATTTAAATTACAAAAACTTAAACAAACAAGATACAATCCTTAGTACCTTATTAGGAACTCTAGGAAGGTATGAAAATTCAAATGAATTTGGCCTGAATTTATAGGCATAACCAGGTCTCTCGCGTCGCGATGCGCGCAACCTTGCGCGTCGCGATGAGCCGTAGATTTCTGCCACGTGGCACACGGGTTCCGGAGATGATGACACGTGTACGCGGCTTTCGTCGGTAGCCCAATTATTATGTCAGCGTCGCTACGTGTAAAGTTGGTGTGCGTCACGACACTGACGTCAGCAAAGATGTGGATTGTCGGCAGCATGTGATGGTGACACATGACATGACGCATATTAGCAGATTTGATGTGATGTTGACACGTGGCAGACGCATTTTAGCAATGGCGTATGATAGTAAAACTTCTCTGATTGGTCCATGTGTCCAGCGCATGTTAGCAGTCTCTGGTGCATGTTAGCAGACGGTGCGTTTTAGCACGGCACATTTTAGCAAACGACACATTTCAGTAGGAAATTTATATTTTTGCCATTTTTGTCCGTTTTTCGCTGTTTTGGCCCCGAATTGCCTCCAGAGAGTCCTGTTATTTTATTTATCTACAAAATACCACAAAATACATCAAAATATTCACAAAACTCAAGAAACTATATAAAATATTAAGTCAAAGGGACGGTAAATATTGATATATTTACCGCTTATCATGCATCTTCGTGACTTTTATCCCTAACTCATCATTATACATCATTTATACTACTTGTGTACCTTGGGGTGTTAAACTCTCATCGAAGTAGGAAACCAGCCTCCATGTTTCAAACTCGTGATGTGGACTTTTTCAACATCTCTTTAAATACTCCCAACATTGGTTAAGTGTTTCCCTCGACTCTTTTGTGAAATTTATGATTCTTCTCTTAAAGGAGTTTGTCCTGTGAATGAGAAATAATTTTTCAGAAATTGCTCTTGCAAATCATCCCACGTTCTAACTGATTCTGACCTAAGATTCTGCAGCCAAATTTTAGCTTTATCCTTTAAGGAAAAGGGAAAAAAACTTAAGTTGAATTATATTCATGCTGTAATTTTGGTATGTATAAGTATTATATACCTCTTCAAATTCCCTTAAGTGCTGATAATGATTTTCTGATTCTAGACCATGGAATGTGGGTAAAAGTTAGATGATACCTGGTTTAAAATTGAAACGTGATGCATATGGGGGAAAATAATGCAAGACAATGATCCTATTCTAATGGGATTCATGAATTCTCTGAGTGTCCTAGGGTGATCAGGATCGCCATGCTGAGACTCACGTTCTGCCTGATCAACTGGATTTTCATCTCTGTCATGTGGGTTTTCATTTCGATTCTTGGCCATTTTAACTGACGATGAAGGTGTTGAAAACTCACTATTTATTTAATCTACCACTAAATGACAAAGACTAATGTCTCATGCAATCCTAAATGCAAACTATATGCTAAAATTTAAATATGCAATACTTACAAAAATGGGGAAAAATAATAAACAAGTGAAAGAAAAATAAAAATAAAAATAAATGACAAAAGAGAAAAAAAAATGTAATGGTTATATTCTATGAACGTCCTCTGATTCTTGTTAATTCATATCTCAATTGAATTTCTCGTTCAGCTGTCTCAATTTCTCAAATTAGGTTCTCACGAAAAAATTATGGAAGAATCTTTAAATGGAGATGGTTTAAAAAATTCTTTGGCAAAATACAAGCTCCATTTTAATTTAGATTTCTGTCTCCTGTAACCTTGAAGAATTAAGTACAGAGTTTGTTTAAATGTGGGATGTCAAGGTTCAGGATTCATTTAGGATCAATCAAGACATCTTGGATCTACATAACTGCAAAGAAAAAAGTGAGATGTAAAAATAGAGAAAAGAAATGAAATACAAAATAAAATATGAAAAATAAAATAAAATGAAAAGAAAAGAAAAGAAGAAAAAAATAGAAATATGTTAAATTATTATTATATCTACTTAATTATATTCCAGGCAACAGCGCCAAAAAAATATGACACACTCACAAAGTGGTTCTTTACTCCCAAGTATAAGAATGTCGAAGTAATAAAATAACCTGATAAGTCTGGGGTCGATCTACAGGGAATAGATTTAATAAGATAAGATAATAATTCGAGTAAAAATAAAAAGAGTGAATTGTTTGAAGTAATTGAAAATTTTAAATTAGTCTGCAATAATAAAATAAAATATTGGGACTATGGGATCCACTTTTAATATTTCAAATTTAGAAATCTTACTTTTTATAATATATAAATTGTCTATATTACCCAGTTAATTTATTTTAGGAATAATTATGTCAAAACAATAAAACCAGCCATAAATTCGGTGATAATAGTTGTCTATAACAAGTCTAGTAAGGTACTCAATTATGCCAAATAAATAAAACCAACCATACAAGCGGTAGCAAAATTGTCAATAATTAATTCAAATTCAAATTAAATATTAATCATTAAAATATAATTTATAATTTTATATATTATAATATAAATAATATTTATCTATATTTTCATATTAAAAGCTTCACTCTTTACCCTAGAATGATGAAATTAGTTACTCATGATTTCAATAAAAACACAGATAATTTTATTACTGAAAGAAAAAGAAATTACAAAAAAACTTAAAAAATTAAAACACATAATAACTGGAATTCCACAGATTTTCAGAGAAATCTATGGACTCCCGGGCTGAGGAAAACTGAGGTTCTAGGCACCTCTATTTATAGAGATGCTCGGCGCCTCCTTCTCTCATATCTTTTTTTTTTTTTTTTAATATGAATTTGGTTGCCATCACCGAAAGGTGATGGGCAACACTTTTTTAATTTAATAATATATATATAATATATATATAAATCTTGGTGGGACCTCCAGTATAATATATATCAAATATTATATATATAAAATCTTTATGGGTCCTCTAAAATATATTATATAAATGTATATATTATTATATTAATAATAATAAACTACATATGTGGGTAAATACATCATAAGCTCTTTGTCGCCAATCTAAATACAGTGAATGATTTTCAAGTCCGATCTGAATATAATTTTCACGCTCTTATGGGTTTCTGGGTCTTGGAATTCGGATTTCATAGCCATTTTCACGTTGAGCATTCGAAATAGTGTTTTACCTACACAATAAATAAAAATCATAATAAAAGTATAGAGAACATAAATATAATAATTATTTTACTAATGTGCTAAATTAAGAGGATTAATGAAATTATAAGTGTAAAATCTATAGTTTCTCTTTTAATAAATGTACACTTTTTAATGTTTATGTAACATCCCGCCTAGGCCAGGATGCTACCGGCAGGAGACAGGAAACCAATCTCCATAAGCCTCTGATTCTGACGAAAATTCGGCATGATGTAAGCAGAACATCATGCAACCTGGCTTATAGCCAGCATCCATATACAACATAATCATCTAATCTCGACCTCAGGTCGGTATCTCAACATCAAGGCCTCAGGCCTGAACTCATATAAAAAAAAAGTAAATCACTTGGCCTCCGGCCAGGACTCAAAATAAATTATACTATTACATAACCCTTACTTATATGATACAAATGCAAATACAATACAAAGGGTCGTGAGGACCCATAACTCGACCCAGGTTTCAAAGACACTCTTGACTGCAGTCGGGGCGATCCACTGTCTTCAAAGTCTCACAGAAATCCTACTGGCTCAGCATAAACGCTACTGACCTGCAAAACTACAAACTGTTGTGGTGAGTAATAAGACTCAGTAAGTAACCATGCAAATTCTTATAAAGTTTGAATTAGTTGTCTATTTCTTATTCATTTCACAAACCTGTCACTTTATTATTGTACCTTTAACTGATCACCACCTGCCAACTTCTATTTGCTATTTACACAATCAAACGTCTATAATACGTAAATATATATACAATTCCTATATCACCAACAAGAAGTTCCATCATACTATTGATGCACTACACTAAAATCTGCATACTCTTTATACTCGTTACTAATCTGGTTCAAGTGTTTGTTATAACTTTCCCTCCTTACTATCTTAAAATGTCATCAAATCGGACAACTAAAGTATTATTCCTGTCAATCATTTAATCCAAGTATACATATATATGTTACCAATTCATCATCATATCGTATTCTTACTATATACTCTTCCTAAGTAAGCATATAACTCATACATGCATCAATGGTACATATACATTTAAATAAGATCATGCTACTATGCACTCGTACTTTACAACGTGTTACTTCTATATGAACGTGCTCTACACAAAGTTAACCATATATGCATACTGATGCAGACATGTCACAAATATTTATGTCAACTAAAAATACTTTCAAATGATAACTAAAATATATGATTTATATACATAACTTGAAAACTACACTCTACTTATCATGCAATGCTTTCATAAAATACTTCTTGAAATCTTTTCTGAAAGGCTCTTTTCGGAAAACTCTTCTGAACATTTTTGCCTGAAAACTTTACTTGAAAACTCGTTTCTACTTTAAAATCCCGAATCTCTTGTAAAACTGTTGTTTTGAAAACTGTTTCTAAAATCTATTTTCTAAAACTGTTTACTAAAATCTGACTTTTGAAAACTATATACTGATGATTTGAAAACTGTGTACTGAAAATCTGAAAACTGAAAACTGCTCTACGTCTAGGACCATAACTCAACTGGACGTCTCTCTGCACCCAGGACCATAACTCAACTGGGTGTACTCGATGCCCAGGACCAGAACTCAACTGGGCATCTCTAGAACTGGTGGTACCCTACGTCCAGGACAAACACTCAACTGGCAACGTAGAGCTCTACACCCAGTACCATAACTCAACTGGCAGTGTAGCCACCAAGTTCTGAAATCAGGATTTCGGGACTCTGTAGTCCCTAGTCCTGCTCGAGGATCTGAGAGCGTCCCCTCAGTCCTCCACATGTGCACATGCTACTATATCCGTCAATTCCAAAGTATCCGTCAATTCCGAACTGTATCTCAAGTTACATACTGGGGTGAGGTTTTACTAGGGGTGAGCAACAGTTCCGGGTCTACCCGGAACCGGTTGGAACCGGACCGGTTTTTCGGGTTTGGAACCAGAACCGGTTGTAATCGGGTAGGTTCCGGTTCCAAAAATGAAGGAACCGATTTTATCCGGGTAGGTTCCGGTTCCAAAATGATCGGAACCGGAACCGGACCATGGAACCGGTTTGCTGAAGCAACTAAAAGAGCAGATAATAACTATTTTTTTTTTTGGAAAAAACAAGTAATGAAACTGCAGAGAATTGATAGAGAGTGCTGCTTGTTTGATGAACCAGAAAGTAGAGTCCTAAAGCTGAATACATCTAAGACAAATGACAGTTCAAAAAATAAAATAAGGATACAATAAGAATTAACAAGTTGATAAATGAATTCTACACCAAAGTAATATTTGATACTGCCTTAGAAACCCATGAAAAGGTACAGATAGAATTGAATATACCACTCATTTAGCTAAGGCAAGCAAATATAATAAACAGAGAGTCAAGAAGCTAATTTTTTTTTGTTCTAAAAAACATATTTAACAAATGTAAATATAAAGAATTCTCAATATTTGATTACTAAAATAAAACCAAAATCACTTTGAAAAATGAAAAGTAACGTGTGAATATGAGAAAGAGCTAACTCCACATACCATTTTGAACTGATAAGCTAACAACTTAATTATCTGATACAAAAAGCTGAAAAACAGAATTAACCAGAAAGCCAAAACCAAATATGATCCAAAAGCTTTGAGGAGCTTACCAGTAAAGAAATGTGACTTTTTGAAGCAACAATGATAAAGAAATTTGCTCACTTCATCTTTATTCCTTTTTTTAAATCACAAAAATGCAATATCAATTAAAAAACTTCATTTTTTTCGTTCTTGAGCTTCCGCACTCCGATTTGGTCCCCGTTTTTTCCTACGAACTCGTATTGGAATGTAGTTTTCATTAAAATATTTTAAAATAGGGTAATTCGGAACCGGACCGGAACCAGATTGGAACCGAATAATAGGGTACCCAGTTTAATTGGGTAGGTTCCGGTTCCACTTAGTGCGGAACCGAATTTTTCCGGGTAGGTTCCGGTTCCATGCGGAACCGGAACCGAAACCGGTTTTGCTCACCCCTAGGTTTTACCTCATGCCCCGAAAACATAAAACCGTATACTGTAGCTCAAAACTGAAAGAAAACTTTTCTGAAATATATTGTCCTTTAAAACATTTGAAACTTTTCTTTGAAACATCTGAAATCTTTGAAAACATTATTATCTTTTTTTCTCGACTGCTGAAAACTTTAACACACACACTCATGCAAATGCTTTCTTATGATCCTTTCTACCTTAGTCATGCTTCCTTATAATGTCATATATGCACATGTACACATTCATGCATACTCACAAATTAATGATGTGCGAATTCTAATCTTACATGATTTCATCTCTAATGATCTTATAATCCATAGGCTCATACTATCATCAATATGCTTTGCTTACACTAATACATATATGATTTATCATACATCTATACTACCTCAAATGAACACATGCATATACTTTTTCATACTATCTTATCACACTCAAAGCTTGATGCTATAATACTCTATACACATACACTCAATTTACACACATAAAACCAGAATTCTAAATCATAAACATATATTTATTTCATATGCAATTCTAACTACACGCATATAATATCTTATATTCTTTCAAATCGTTTAATTGATCTCTAGGCTTATAGTATTTATAACTACTTACTCTCTTACTCACATAAACATGCTTTTCATAATCCTTACGTCTCTTATCTCCATTATATATCAAAGAGTTTTACTCACATATAGCTACTTTCTTATAACCGTCATTCTTTAAACTTAATCCCATTCCCTAAGGTGTAGTTTCTACAACTCCCATACCCAAGTCTCGTTTAATTATAATCATAAACATGACATCATTCATATACTTTATCTATCTATATATATGTATACACTGGTTTATACCTAGATATGCATTTCTTTACTTTCATATGCTCATACACCTGCTTCTTTCTCCTATATTCATCTTTATATATATATACAGGTTTCATGCATATACTATATACAACTTTATTATGTAACTAATTTCGAACAATATTAAATCTCTTAAGTATTCATAGCATGAGTTACTTACTGGTTTTGCAGTCACTCCTAACCTGGATCCGATCTGTCAAATAAGTAACAAAACAAGGTCAGAACCGCTATTTGCGGAACTTTCAACTCATCTATATAAACTTTCTGACTTTCTCGGATATACGAATCCTCTCTAATTCTGCCGTCCAAACTTCATTACTCTAATATATGCTCATATGCTATTCTAAACTAGCTAGATGGCTCAGATTCTCACTTTACGCGTTTGCGGCAAAACTTGCGGAAAAGTTTCCGCAAACGCTACGGAAGGGTCTCGAACCCTCCTAACTAATCCATAATTACTCAATTACCCTCGCAATATCATATTTATATCATCTTCATGATTACGGTCATCTACGCTCAATCGCGAGAGAAACTCTGTTTTACCGGAAACTCGCTAATTTTATCGAATCGATCAAATCTAATCTGTTTCTCCCCGGATTCTACCACATTTATCGTTTTAACATATTTAAACACATCCAATTCATTTCATGCTAATTCGCTACACTACGGTACTACCGGAAACATCTGAATATAAAACTGTAAACTTTAAAATAACAAATTCTAAACGGAGAGTGGTACCGAAATTCCGAGGCCATATTCGGACTCCCATCGGCCATACGAACGCGCTGGTGTCGTCGAAATTTGGACGAAAGGAATTTTCATCTGTTTGAATTTTTACACCAGAAATTGGTGTGGTAGCTTGAGGAGTTTCAATACTTACTTTAGGCTGTAAGTAGCCTGAGACAACAAGGGATCTGCTCCCTTCTCCTTTTTCAAACTTTTGAGGAGTTTGTGAATGTATATCTCTGTTGAGATCTTCTCTTAATGGCGTAGTTGGTGGACTAGCCACATCATTTATGTAGGATTCAAATTCCCTACCAAATTCATCAAGAGAATCAAATAGATCTTGATTCTGATTTGTGATTGATCCCATTTTTTGGGTGAGTGTTCATGTCATTTTGACATCTTTCAATAAAAACTTCAAGTTCTTCCTTCACATGCTTTTGTTCTTTATCAATGGCTGCTGCCTTTTCATATATTTCATTTATTTTTTTAATTAATTCACCTTCCATTGACGTCTGGATTCCTGCTTAAATAATCAGCAAGAAAATTATCAGATCCTTTAATATGGTTGATTTTAAAATTATAAAAGCTCAAAATTACTTGCCATCTTTGCAACCTTCTGTACTGAGGTTCTTGAAGTAATTTATTAAAGATTAATCCCTTTACTTGGGTGTTATCAGTTTCAACTGTGAATTCTTTAGGTAAAAGAAATAAAGTGAATTTTCTAATTCCTCGAACAATAGCCAATAATTCCTTTTCATTTGTTGAGTAATTTATTTCTGCAGAATTAAACGTTCCACTAGTATATTTACAAATTTCTCCAATATCAGTTTTTAATAATGCAGCCCAATATAAATCAAATGCATCAGTTTGAACATAAGGTTATCAGAATCTTCAGGTAGTCTTAATTTTGGCAAATCTTTACATTCTTCTTTTAGCTTTTTTACAGCTTCTGTGTGTTCTACAGTCTATCCTTTTGTATTATTTTTCTTTAAGAGTTTTTGCAATATAGCACGTTTTTTAGCTAAAGTGTGGATTAAAGCTTTCTAAATAATTTAAACATCCTAAAAATTTTTGAATCATTTTTCTATCTGATAAAATATCAGGAAATTCTTTTATCTTTTCAGATATATGGGGTTGTAATTTAATCCCATTTGAACAAATTGTTAATCCTAGAAAATCAATTTCATTCTTTTTGATTTCTGCCTTTCTCTGGGATAGAATTATTCCATTGTTTTTACAGATTACTGAAAATCTTTTTAGATGTTTAATATATTCTTCGTATGTTTCTGAACAGATCAAAATGTCGTCAACATAGACTAACATGTAGTTATTATCTTTACTAAAGATTTTATCCATTTTTCTTTGATAAATTTGAGGTGCATTTTTTAATCCAAAAGGCATTACTAACCATTCATAATGACCATTTGGTGTACTAAAGTGTAACATCCCGCCTAGGCCAGGATGCTACCGGCAGGAGACAGGCTAAACC
Organism: Zanthoxylum bungeanum; assembly: GCA_019454045.1. Lineage (NCBI taxonomy): Eukaryota > Viridiplantae > Streptophyta > Magnoliopsida > Sapindales > Rutaceae > Zanthoxylum > Zanthoxylum bungeanum. The sequence goes on along the minus strand of SKCR01005986.1, from coordinate 14,903 downwards.
CATCTCCATAAGCCTCTGAATCTAACGAAATTTCGGCATGATGTATTCGTAACATCATGCAACTGGGCTGTAGCCAGCATCCATACACAACAAGAATACAACAATCTCGGCCTCAGGCCGGAAACTCAACTCCATTGCAATACTCAACAAGGCCTCAGGCCTGAACTCAAAGAACAAAATGCAAGTACTTGGCCTCCGGCCAGAACTCAAAATAAAACTATGCTATTACATGATTTATACATATTAAATACAAATGCAATACAAGAACAAGGGCCGTGAGGACCCATAACTCGACCCAGGACTCCCTTGACTGCAATTGGGGCGATCCACCGTCTTCAAAGTCTTCACCGAACATCTGTTGGTTCTACATGACAGCTACTAACCTGCAAAACTACAAACTGTTGGAATGTGAGTCATAATGACTCAGTAAGTAATCATGCTATTACATATTAAATCTGAGCTAATTATCTCATTCTTATCCATTTATCAACATACTACTAATAAGACCATGTCATACTTCCATTACGTTACTCTGACGTCTCAAATACTTACTTAGTCATCCTTGATAACCTAGATCGGGTATTTAATGTAATCATCTTTCATTTATTACACTGAAATATCATCAAATCGGATTAATAAGATATCCTTTCTATTTAACTTCAAACAGGCTAAAAGCCAACCATACCAGCCTGTATGTGAAACCATGTAACCATACGCTATAATCTTACAGATTGTTCCTTTTTATGTGAACATATAATGCACACAATATCAATCATATACATATAAATGCAACCAGGTTGTCATGTTTCAATGCCAACTGTATGTACCTCATAACATTTCTAAAATGTATGACTTATATACCTGTCATGGGAATTACGCTCTACTCAATATGCCATGCTTAATGAACAATTACATTGAATCCGCTTCTGAGGATCTTACATATGAATGTGCTAATATTATTATGCATAGTATCAACTACATGCATCTCAGATGAAAACACTAGAATACATGATCATATATGCATGTCAGGTAAACTGTACAAGACTTTAACTTGCTATGGTTTCTAGAAAATACTTTCCGAAAACTCTTTTCTTGAAAATTCTTTATAAAACTATTTTCTGAAACTTATTTAAAATCTCTTTTAATAAACTTGTCTTTGAAAACATGCTCTAATACTTGGATCTCTGGAAATTGTTTTCTCAATTCGAAATTTGTACTCTGAGAACTGAAAACCGAAAACTAAAAACTTCATATGAACTCTGTATCTCTGAAAACCGTTTCTGAAGACTGAAAACTACACTTGAAAACTGGGATCTGTATTTAAAAACTTAAAACTGAAATCTGATAAACTATTTCTAAACTCTGTTTCTGAACACCGTGTACTGAAAATCTGAAAACTGAAATCCTTTTTCTGAAAACCAAATCTCCGCCCGTAGGAGCATCTCCGCCCGAAGGCGCATCTCCGCCCGAAGGTGCATCTCCGCCCGTAGGCGCATCTCCACCCGAAGGCGCATCTCCGCCCGTAGGCGCATCTCCGCCCGTAGGCGCATCTCCGCCCGAAGGCGCATCTCCGCCGTAGGCGCATCTCCGCCCGAAGGCGCATCTCCGCCCAGGAATGTACCATCTGAGCGCTGAGGATCTAGGAGCGCCCCCTAGTCCTCCACATGTGCACATGTGTATAAATCCGTCAATTCCAACAATGTACAACTGGGATGGGTCAAACCCCAAATCCCGAATCCATATGATATCCGTCAATTCCATCAGTATCTCAAGTTACGTACTGGGGTGAGTTTTTACCTCATGCCCCGAAAACCATGAAATCATAATCTGTATTTAAAACTGAAAGAAAGCTTTTTCTGAAGTATATTGTATTCAAACATCTGAAACTTTTCTTTGAAAACTTTGAAATCTTTGAAAATATTTTTATCTTTTGCTCGACTACTGAAAACTTAAACACACACACATGCAGATGCTTTCTCATGATCCTTTCTATCTTAACCATGTTTAACTATATGCTTATTCCATACTATCATATATGTTCATGCACGTGTTTATTCATATATGCAAGTAATGAATTATGTATTATATTCCTTACATGCTTACATTTTGAATCATCTCACATTTACTATGTTTATACTATTCTCAGTATACTTACACATTTATGCCATCATAACTAGGCTTACCTTTATAACTTACCTTGCTGGTGGCTCACAAACAACATAAAGCATAATCTTATATATATACATGTACATGCAAACTCTTTGCTCCCACGAAACTATCTTGATAGTCATACATATTTGTATACTTACATGCATATAAATCAACATGCTCAAAATATCAACAGAATGCTTGCTCAAACTAAACATATTAAATTCATCATACTTTCATATTACCAACGATGTACATATACATATACTTCTAATACTATCTTACTAAATTCCATACTTATGTCTGTATATACGTTCAAACTCAGATACTACGTCACTTATGCACATACACTCAATTTACAAAATCTTTATCTTCTTTACCGTATTAAATCCTCAGAGTATAAACTTTCACACACATAAAACCAAAATTCTAAATCATACACATATATTATTTTCATATGCGATTCTAACTACGACATATAATACTTATATTCTTTCAAATCGTTTAACTGATCTCTAGGCTTATAGCAATTATAAACTATTTACTCTTTTACTCACATAAACATGTTTTCATAATCCTTAAGTCACTTATCTAGTATGTAACTAAGAATTTTACTCTCATATAATTGCTTTCTTCCAGACCATCATTCTTTAAACTTTAATCTCATTCCCTAGGGTGTTGTTTCTACAACCCCCATACCCGAGTCTCATTATATCATATTTATAAACATCTGCTCACAGTTTATGTATATGCATATACTTGTCATTTCTTATATTTTTCAATCGTAGGTTTACTGATTTCTTACTACTTATATATTCATACATGCGTATATATATATATATATATATATATATTATATATATATATATATATATATTATATCTGGTTTCATGTTTACACAAATATCTATAAAGTTTATTTATTATATAAATCCAGTCAAAATACATCACAAGTAATCATCGCATGGATTACTTACCTGGCTAGGCAGTCACTCGAAATCTTAGTCCGATCTGCCAAAAACAATAATAACACAGGGTCAGAACCGCTATTTGCGGAAATTCCAACTCATCTAACACAACTACAGGTTTCCCGGAACACCCGAATCGACTCTGATACCACAATATAAACTTTATTATTCTAATACATACTCACTTTGCTATCTTAAACCAACTAGATAGGTCAAATTCTCATTCTACGCGTTTGCGGAAAAGTTTCCGCAAACGCTACGGAAAGGTCTCGAACCCTCCGAACTAAACCGAAATTACCCAACTACCCTCGCAATATCATTTTAATACTATTTCCATGATTACGATCAAATACGCTCAATCGCGCGAGAAACCCGTTTTACCGGAATCTCGCTAATTCTACTGGATCGATCATATCTCATCCGATTCACCCCGGATTCTACCACATTAATCGTTTTAATATATTAAAACATATCCAATTCATTTCATGCTAATTCGCTACACTACGGAACTACTAGAAACATCTGAATATAAAGCTGTAAACTTTAAAATGACGAATTCTAAACGGAGAGTCATACCGAACTTTCGAGGCCCTATTCGGACTCCCATCGGCCATACGAACGCGCTGGTGTCGACGAAATTCCGATCGGGGCTACCGTTCGACATGGGTTTACTGTTCACGCGTGCGTTTTCCCTCGTTTTGCGTGCAACCAGCCGCTGTTCGGCAAAACCGACTCCGCATACTCGTAGTACTCGTCGAGACCTTCGATTTGGTTGGTGGCTCGGGCCGTTGAGACGACCGACGACCAGGATCGAGAAACCCAAAACCGCGCCCTTCTCCTCCTCCCTGCCGCTGTTTCGGCGTTTATAACGGCCGCCGCCTGCCACCATCGTGTTCGCCGTCACTGGCCGGTCAGGACTGCACCGGTGCGCGGCCTGTGGTGGCCGGAGTTGCCGCCGGCGAGGACTTCTTCTCCAAAGGGCGACGGGGGGTGGTGCGGGTGAGGGGGAAAGGAAAGGTTTGCCATTTCTGCAATTTCTCAAAACTTCAAGGCTTATATAATGATCTGGAAAATATCATTCTGGTCCATGGGAAAATTACAAAACAGCCCCTGTTCTAGAACCTTCTGGAATATCGCAATTTCGGAGCCCTTCTGATGCGATTCTCGAAAAGTGTTCAACACGAAAGTTGTTCGTCTCGCACAAACGAGTCCAATAGTCCAAAAATCAGCTCGATCGGAGTTCGTTTACTCCATTTGTGACCAAAATTGTAAACTTTACGCGTTTTACGAAAATCGCGTAACTAACTTGTGATCCCACGCGTTTTCCAACGCGACGAAAATTCATAAAATGATATTACAACTCATATGAACTCACTTAAACTCTTATTCTTCCTCATCCTCATGATTCGAGATTAAAATATTTGTCCGGAAATCTTCTAGAACTATCCCGAAAATCTGGGATGTTACATAAAGGTTGTTAAAGGTACTGAATTTTCATCAAAGCTTCCTTTTTGATAACTTATATTTTCAAGTTTGAGTGGTTCTTCATTTCTTAATTGGATTAATTTTTTATTTCTCTTTGAAGATTTATTTTTATTTTCCAATTCTTTCTCTACAGAAATTATTGTAATTTCTATATCAATGATTCTTTTATCAAGATCATCAAGTCCTTAATTTCTAAATTATCTAATCCTTTAAGAAAGGTATACAAGTCTTGTTTCATATTTAATCTGAGAGGGTTTCTCCTTCTATTTCATCAGGTTGTATTACAGATCTAGTTCTAAATCTGTTATGTAATATTTGTCTAACTTGATTTTCTGTTATTTGAACTCTTTGTCCTTGATCGTTTATGAATCTAGGGATTCTATTTATATGCTGTTGCGTATTTTCTACTGTATTTTCTACTGGCTCTGATACCAAATTTCGTATGTGGTTTTTTGTACTGGACGGGACCAGTGTACATAATGTATTAAAAATTGAATCTAAATAGGTAATTATTTTATCTGAATTGGATTTAAATTTATGTCTATTTTTATACGAAAACAATTAAAAACAATAATCTTAAAATTCATGTAAAGCATGATTTTATGAAAAGGTTTCAGTACTTACTTTCAAACATAGATGATGATGATGATGATGATGATGATAATGAATGGATCTATAATAATAATAATAATAATAATAATAATAATAATAATAATAATAATAATAATAATAATAATAATAATAATAATAATGAATGGATCTATAATACTAAATTACCCAAAATAAGAGAAGAATTAATCTATAAAAAAATTTAAGAAATGAAAAAATTAAGATGGAAGAAAATCTTACTAGCAAAAAGAAAAAGTCTGACGAAAAACTTAAATCCAAAGAAGAGTCAAGCTCTAATGGAGAATCAAATTGAAGAATTAATTTTTGACTTACAAGAAATAGAAATAGAACCTAAGGTCTATGTAGATGAAAATATAGGTCAAACAGGTGGACCATCAGAAATAAAAAACTGAAAATGATCCAGAAGCAAGTACTTAAAAAAAAAATAAAAGAGGATTTCAAAATCAACTAGGAATGCCTGGAATTATGAGATATAATTTGTTTAAAGTTAAACTGTAATCATTCATTTTATCTTTTTATTTGAAACGACAAATATTACTCTTTCTTGTTCATTTGCTTTTAACATATTGTCAATCATTATGATTTTTAATCTATTTTCTATATTTTCTGGTTTAGAACTTATTTTATTTTTAAAAACTTTAAGTTTTTTATTCAGATTTTCAAAATCCTTCAAGTCCTTAATTTCTAAATTATCTAATCCTTTTTCGTTGGTGAACCTATTTTACACTCTTGGGAAAAAGAGTATGCAGAATTTGCTAAAACTGTTTATGAGCTCAATCAGGGGCATACATTTCTTAAAATGATTGAAAAGGGGAGCATTTACCCAAGAATTACTTGCATTCCAGAAGCTTCCCCAGGTTTTGTTAAAAAACTTGCAAATTATGGTTTTTTAGATAGAGTTTATCCTTCCAATGATTTAAAGGAAATTGATCCAGATTTTAAAAAGGTCATAAAAAACTTTTCTCAAGGAGAAAGTATTTATCTTCGATTTTATTCAATTAGTCCTGAATTAGAAGGACAAACCATTTTTGAAACCTTTCATCTCCTTACAATGGGATTTGCAACAAGCACTCAACTGAGAGCATCAGATCATGAGTTTAGACAACCACTCATTAACAAAAAATGGATTCGATACAGAAGAGCCTTAGGCATCAAGGTTATTAATAAACTTCTAGAAGATTTCTACCTCCGAGGTTTTGAAGTCTATGAAGAAGGAAGAAGTTGGATGATCGTCATGCAAATGGAAGATGGACACAGATCCAAGAGGATTTGTGATAAACTGATTCAAGGCAACACAGATCAATGGCCTGGAAGTCCAGAAACAATCCATGAGGCGTGTCGCCTCATGAAACATCAGCATTAAATCCCATATATGGTGGCCCCCAATACAAGATGAAGATTTAAAGAAAAAGGGAAAGATGTAACCCTAGTGGGTATCAAAAGGAGGATGTGACTCGAATGAGTAATTAATAAAGTGCTTTTGCACATCAACTGTTACTGTCTGCCAGTTGTTAGCCATTTGACTGTCGGCACCACAAGAGGAAGACACGTAGCAAAGCTTCAAATTATTAAAATGTCGCACCATGAATCTCTGACAGGTGTCCTTACTTTAAATTCAAGGCTTATCTCCAAGGGCCTATAAAAGAAGAAGAGAGGAGAAGGAAGAGGCATCGGTTTTTTGAGTCTTTCTTACAAAAATTCCAAAACACTTGTCTCTATGAGTCCTCTGTAAACCCTTTAAGGGAGTAAGGAAAGTTTCCAATACACATGAAGTTTTGCTTAGGTTGTATTATAAATAAATATCAATAAAATAAGAGTTTTTTTATCTTAATTCGTCCTTCGAATTTCAAAATATTGTGAGATTATGTCCCAAGAGCACAGTGAGCCACCGTCTTGGACTGCAGAATGCCATGAAGCCATGGAGGCGTAAGGCAAATAGTCAAAAAGACAACCGGCAAAGGTCACCTCCTAGGAGATAATTTCAAAATAGGTTGAAAAACGGAAGCGAGGTAAGGCCAAAAATTTTTATCTTGTTGAATATTTTTTTTTAATACCTCTGATAAGCATGATTTTCTATGTTTGAAAGTAAGTACTGAAACCTTTTCATAAAATCATGCTTTACATGAATTTTAAGATTATTGTTTTTAATTGTTTTCATATAAAAATAGACATAAATTTAAATCCAATTCAAGATAAAATAATTACCTGTTTAGATTCAATTTTTAATACATTATGTACACTGGTCCCATCCAGTATAAAAAACCACATACGAAATTTGGTATCAGAGCCGGTAGAAAATACAGTAGGAAATACTGTAGAAAATACGCAACAGCATATAAATAGAATCCCTAGATTCATAAACGATCAAGGACAAAGAGTTCAAATAACAGAAAATCAAGTTAGACAAATATTACATAACAGATTTAGAACTAAATCTGTAATACAACCTGATGAAATAGAAGGAGAAACCCTCTCAGATTAAATATGAAACGAGACTTATATACCTTTCTTAAAGTATTAGATAATTTAGAAATTAAGGACTTGAAGGATTTTGAAAATCTGAATAAAAAACTTAAAGTTTTTAAAAATAAAATAAGTTCTAAACCAGAAAATATAGCAAATAGATTAAAAATCATAATGATTGACAATATGTTAAAAGCAAATGAACAAGAAAGAGTAATATTTGTCGTTTCAAATAAAAAGATAAAATGAATGATTACAGTTTAACTTTAAACAAATTAAACATACAAAGAAAAATTAGAAATTTTATTTCCTCTTTAGAACAATTAACAATTAATGATAGTAATGATTTACTGTCATTTGAAAGACAACTTATAGAATTAAAAGGTCAACTTGAAAAAGTTAATAATAATATAGAGACCAACATGAAAATTAATATGATAAATGGAATATTAGAAGCTACTACAAAAGAAGCATTCTGGTATTTTAATATGGGTACAAAAAGAAAAGCTGATGATGAAGCCTCAAGTTCAAACAAAAAATCCAAAAATGGATAATCTTAATAAACATGATAAGAGAACAGTTATAAACTGTATAAAAGAAAGAATTGAACAAAAATAAATAAAAATTATGAATATTTAAAAAGACAAGGAATAGGTCCATCAAAAACAGCACATTTTCTTTTAAATAAAAATCATAAACTAAAAAAGGATATAAATAACCTAGAAGAAGCTATATATCCAAGACACAAATAGAATGTCGATTGAATTTAAAGGTATATCGGATGGAAACCCAGACGTAAATTCCATAGCTGAACCTAAATGGGCAGTAGTATGGTCTGCACTTGGGTAAAACAATTCCACGTACCTATGAATTTAAAATGACAAGTTTTATAAATAACACTATGACTAGTGTAATAGAACAAATCAATCAAAAAATTGATAGAATTTTACAAAAACTTGATGATCTTGATAAAAGAATCATTGATATAGAAATTACAATAATTTCTGTAGAGAAAGAATTGGAAAATAAAAATAAATCTTCAAAGAGAAATAAAAAATTAATCCAATTAAGAAATGAAGAACCACTCAAACTTGAAAATATAAGTTATCAAAAAGGAAGCTTTGATGAATGGATCTATAATACTCAATTACCCAAAATAAGAGAAGAATTAGAATCTATAAAAAATTTAAGAAATGAAAAAATTAAGATAGCAGTAAATCTTACTAGCAAAAAGAAAAAGTCTGACGAAAAACTTAAATCCAAAGAAGAGTCAAGCTCTAATGGAGAATCAAATTGAAGAATTAATTTTTGACTTACAAGAATTAGAAATAGAACCTAAGGTCTATGTAGATGAAAATATAGGTCAAACAGGTGGACCATCGGAAATAAAAACTGAAAATGATCCAGAAGCAAGTACTTCAAAAAAAAATTAAAGAGGATTTCAAAATCAACTAGGAATGCCTGGAATTATGAGTAAAAATAAAAATATATGAGAAAAATGGTCAAACCAATTTACACCTAAAAACTCAGATGAACAACCAATACCCCATAATGGTATGTATTTAAATTTAGACTGTGAAATAGACACAAAAGAAGCACTTTTAAATTGGGCAAAATCCATGGAATATTTCATTATTTATTTCGCTAATGAAGAAGAAAGTAGTGTAAAATTTTCTATGACATATGCTACATTTAGAGGAAATGTAAGAAATTGGTGGTTTGGGATTTCAACCAACACCAAAAATATAATTAAAACCAATACGGTTATGGCATTTGATAATTCAATAGAAGAAGGAATTCGTGTTGCTACAACATATATAGCTAGTGAATTTTTGGGAATTGACATAGTAGAACATGCAACCAATGTTAGAATTAGAGAAAGGGAAGAAGCTAAATTAGCTATGCAAAAACTAAGTATATGTAAAATGTGTTTTGTCAACAAATACACTTGTGAATTTCAAAAATATTATTATAAATATTTTGATAGTAATTTACAGTTAGAACATTACAAAGACTTATATTACATGAAATTACCCACACCTTGGGATAGTTATTTTATGGAAGAATATCCAAAATATATAAGAAATACAGAAGGAGTGTCAGACACTCTTGGAAGTAGAATTGCATTCTTAAAACAAAGGTTAGAAGACCTGTGCTATCAAATGAGACTTTTAAATAAAAGTAGAAAAACTAGTATAGCCTTATGCTGTGATAAAACAAATATTCCCACTCAATGGGGATGTGATATAAGAGCTTTTGCTAGAAGAAAAAGAAGAAAAATTTCGAATAAAAAGGTTAAGAAATACAAAAGATTTAAGAAAAATAAAGTAAAACCAGGAAGAAGAAAATACTTAAAAGGAAAAACAAACCTAAAACTTATAACAAAGATGAAAGAAAAAATAAAAAACCTATAAGAAATACAGGAGTGCCAGACACTCTTGGAAGTAGAATTGCATTCTTAAAACAAAGGTTAGAAGACCTGTGTTATCAAAGGAGACTTTTAAATAAAAGTAGAAAAACTAGTATAGCCTTATGCTGTGATAAAACAAATATGCCCACTCAATGGGGATGTGATAGAAGAGCTTTTGCTAGAAGAAAAAGAAGAAAAATTTCGAATAAAAAGGTTAAGAAATACAAAAGATTTAAGAAAAATAAAGTAAAACCAGGAAGAAAATACTTTAAAAGGAAAAACAAAAACCTAAAACTTATAACAAAGATGAAAGAAAAAATAAAAAACCTAAATCTAGATGTGAATGTTGGAACTGTGGAGAAACTGGACATTTAAGTTATGAATGTGACAAAAAAAAGGTTAGAATCTTAATAGAAGATTTTAAAGAAATAGAATCTGAAGTAAGTGAAATTGAAATTGACTGTTTAAGTACAGAGGAATCAGAAATTTTTGAAATATATTCTGATACATCTAGCGAAAATGAATAAAGATAAAAAAATTATGGAAGAAGAAGACTTAGATCATTTAGATATTATTAGAAAATTCTGAAGAATATTCAATGTGTGCTACCTTTGATAATAAAAAGTTAGCAAAAATAGAAAAATTAGAGTTAAACCTAAAACATCCATCTAATCTTATGATGAAATTAAGAGGTATGTACTTAAGACAAAAAATTGTTATACATGAATATCAAGAGTTAGAAAGAAGTATAGATATTACACATACTAAAGGAAATATAAAATTAAATCTATTAACCCAAACAAGTGTTAATGAAATTATTAGAAAATTAACCCCTAAGAAAAGGGAAAAAATTAGATATGTATATCTGGCAGGAATTCAAATTTTGTTCAAATCTTTATTTAAAGAAGGAATAGATAGTCCAATAGTGATTAGTCTATTTGATGAAAGATTTTACAATGTAAAAGATGCCCATTTAGGAACAGTAGAAGGCAACTTAGCCTATAAAAAACTTTTATTTACTTGTTACCCTAAATACTGCATTGATATAAACGATAAAAATTTTAATGATGCACTTGGTCTTCATTTTGAATTATTAAAAAATAAATTTATTAAACCAGGAAATAAAGTTATAAGTGTTTACTACTCAGCCTTATTTTCTTTAAGTAACACAAATTATGGTGAAATATATTCAAATAAACCATTCATTGAAATTTCTGAAGAATGTTCAGAAGTTAGTCAAATAAGGGAACCCATTTTACAAGAAATCAGTATTCCTAATAATTATAAGATAAAGTTTGGAAAAATTCCAAATCTAGAGGAAGGAAGTTCTTCATATGAAGAACCAATCCCAATAAAATATAAGGACAATGAATTAATCGTCTCTAGGGCAAGAAAAAGTTTTGATACAAAAAGAAAAGATAAATCCATAACTCAAAAATTCTCTAGTCTCAAAAGATCTTCAAGTTGTATAGAAGTTAAAAGACATGCACCTACCTTAAGAATTAATGGTGAATATTTTAATGGATTAGAAGGTATAAAAGGACCTTATATTTTAATTGACACAGGAGCAAGCAATTGTCATATTGCTAAAGATAAAAACTTTAATCTTGAAACTCAAGTGGTAGAACCATACGAGTATAAAAATTTTGATGGAACTATATTTAAATGTAATCAGATTGCAATGGTACCAATTATACTTCAACTTCAAAATCATGAAATAGCAGTACCCTGCTATATGGATAGTGAAATGGAAGGAGGAACATATCATGTTCTTCTGGGAAATTATTTTCTAGATTCTTTAGAAGATTATAAAATAACTAAAGAAGGTTTTGAATTTACAAATGAAGGAGAAATTATATTCTGTCCTAAAATTAGAGATGCCTAATGAAATTAAATTTCCTTTATCTGTATACATCCAAGTTGGATTAATAAATATTAATATTACAACATGTGCATTAATTGACACTGGATCAGAAATTACATTAGTCAAATCTTTCCTATGGAAAGGATGGATTACAATGAAAAAACCATTAACATTTCAAGGAATTACTGGAATTCTAGTATAACCCAGTTTAGTAATAATCTACCTATTCTATTGGAAGTAGTAAAATCATATCGATAAAAAGCTTATGCATATGACAAATTAGAAGTAGATATGCTTCTAGGAAATGATTTTGTACAACAGTTTGCTCAATATGGACAAACATTGTACATGATTACTAGGGAATTGGAATCCTACATAAATGATGTGGCTAGTCCACCAACTATGCCAATAAGAGAAGATCTCAACAGAGATATACATACACAAATTGATACCAAATTTCGTATGTGGTTTTTTATACTGGACGGGACCAGTGTACATAATGTATTAAAAATTGAATCTAAACAGGTAATTATTTTATCTTGAATTGGATTTAAATTTATGTCTATTTTTATACGAAAACAATTAAAAACAATGATCTTAAAATTCATGTGAAGCATGATTTTATGAAAAGGTTTCAGTACTTACTTTCAAACATAGAAAATCATGCTTATCAGAGGTATTAAAAAAAATATTCAACAAGATAAAAAAATTTGGCCTTACCTCGCTTCCGTTTTTCAACCTATTTTGAAATTATCTCCTAGGAGGTGACCTTTGCCGGTTGTCTTTTTGACTATTTGCCTTACGCCTCCATGGCTTCATGGCATTATGCAGTCCAAGACGGTGGCTCACTGTGCTCTTGGGACATAATCTCACAATATTTTGAAATTCGAAAGACGAATTAAGATAAAAAAAACTCTTATTTTATTGATATTTATTTATAATACAACCTAAGCAAAACTTCCTATGTATTGGAAGCTTTCCTTATTCCCTTAAAGGGTTTACAGAGGACTCATAGAGACAAGTGTTTTGGAATTTTCGTAAGAAATACTCAAAAAACCGATGCCTCTTCCTTCTCATCTCTTCTTCTTTTATAGGCCCTTGGAGATGAGCCTTGAATTTAAAGTAAGGACATTTGTCAGAGATTCATGGTGCCGACATTTTAATAATTTGAAGCTTTGCTACGTGTCTTCCTCTTGTGGTGCCGACAGTCAAATGGCCAACAACTGGCAGACAGTAACAGTTGATGTGCAAAAGCACTTTATTAATTACTCATTCGAGTCACATCCTCCTTTTAATACCCACTAGGGTTACATCTTTTCTTTTTCTTTAAATCTTCATCTTGTATTGGGGGCCACCATATATGGGATTTGATGCTGATATTTCATGAGGCGACACGCCTCATGGATTGTTTCTGGACTTCCAGGCCATTGATCTGTGTTGCCTTGAATCAGTTTATCACAAATCCTCTTGGATCTGTGTCCATCTTCCATTTGCATGACGATCATCCAACTTCTTCCTTCTTCATAAACTTCAAAACCTCGGAGGTAGAAATCTTCTAGAAGTTTATTAATAACCTTGATGCCTAAGGCTCTTCTGTATTGAATCCATATTTTGTTAATGAGTGGTTGTCTAAACTCATGTTCTGATGCTCTCAGTTGAGTGCTTGTTGCAAATCCCATTGTAATGAGATGAAAGGTTTCAAAAATGGTTTGTCCTTCTAATTCAGGACTAATTGAATAAAATCGAAGATAAATACTTTCTCCTTGAGAAAAGTTTTTTATGACCTTTTTAAAATCTGGATCAAATTCATCAATTACCCCGAGGTTTTTGCATAAAAGTTTCCGCAAACGCTACGGAAGGGTCTCGAACCCTCCGAACTAATCCAAAATTACTCAATTACCCTCGCAATATCATATTTATATCATCTTCATGATTACGGTCATCTACGCTCAATCGCGCGAGAAACTATGTTTTACCGGAAACTCGCTAATTCTATCGAATCGATCAAATCTAATCCGTTTCTCCCCGGATTCTACCACATTTATCGTTTTAACATATTTAAACACATCCAATTCATTTCATGCTAATTCGCTACACTACGGTACTACCAGAAACATCCGAATATAAAACTGTAAACTTTAAAATAACAAATTCTAAACGGAAAGTGGTACCGAAATTCCGAGGCCATATTCGGACTCCCATCGGCCATACGAACGCGCTGGTGTCATCGAAATTCCGATCGGAGCTACTGTTCACCGTGGGTTTACTGTTCACACGAGCGTTCTCTCCTTGTTTCGCGTGCAACCGGCCACAGTTTGGCGAAATCGACTCCGCATGCTTGTAGTACTCGTCGAGGGCTTCGATTTGGTAGGTGGCTCGGGCCGTGAATCGAAGCGACGAGCCGGGATCCGGAAACCCAAGCTCGCGCATCTCTCTCTCTCTTCTCCGCCGTTACCGACGTTTCTGCTGTCGATGCCGGCCACCATCGCGAATGTCGTCGGCGGACGATTCCACCACCACCACCGGTGCGCTGGCCAGAAGCTCGCCGGCGAACTCCTTTCTCTTACTCTCTCGCGTCAAACGTCCCCTGCTTCTCTTCTTTATTTTTTTTTATTTTATATTATGTATTTGCGGAATAATAATAATAATACAAAATATCTTATACCAGATTTTACTAAAATGCCCCAACCTCTAAGGGTATTTTCGGAAATCGTCACTTTTGAAGCCCTTCTAGCCCGATTTTCGAAAAAAGGTCAACGCGAAAGTTGTTCGTCTATAAAAAACGAGTCTGATGGTTCAAGAATCAACTCGATCGGAGTTCGTTTGCTAATTCCATGACCAAAATTGTAAACTTTACGCGTAATATAAATATCGCGTAACTGATTCCTTGAGACGACACGTCTTCTGATGCGACAACTCTTCACTTTATATTATTC